>SNQJ01S0015514.1:0-16656 GCA_010110895.2 Picea sitchensis
AGAACTATAATAATGGCTTAAACATTAACATTAGGTCGTTGACCCTTCTCTTATAGCTTTCCTAAACCCTAATTCTCTGTTGAAACCCTAATTCGTTGTTGACTTCTAATTTTAGCTCGTTTGTTCTATTTTTAGCTCATAATGGCTTAAAAGCGCTTTTAACCACTTTTAACTCAATGTCACTTTCTGAACATAACACCTTTGACTGGAATGACTTCTAGTAACCTTGTTTACCCCTTTTCTAGCCCTGGCTATAGTCTAACGGGGTGGTTTAGACCATTAAGCCTCCTCTTTGGAGCTCCTATTTGGAAAGGGGCATTACACTTCCATGAGAATCTCTCTCTGATCTTCCTGTACATCTTGAAATATCCTGGATGCCCAGTTAAAGGTGTGTCATGCATGGCTTTCATAATTTTATCCTTTAATTTGGAATCTGGAACCAAGTATATGCGATCCTTGTAGTATATGATATCATCTACCACCTTGTACCTGTCATCCTGCCCGCTGTTATCCGGCACCTCACAAGCAAATTTTCTCTTGGAATACTCCACCAGGAGCTCGGATTTCCAATCCACAGATATCTCTGATAACGAGCACAACTCTGGTCTTCTGGATAGAGCATCAGCCACGACATTGTTCTTTCCTTTGACGTACTCAATATCGAAGTCATAGGCTTGCACTTTACTGACCCATTTTTGTGCCTTTCATTAAGATCCTTTTGCCCCAAGAAWTGCCTCAAAATGTTGTGATCAGTCTTGACCACAAACCTTCCACCTACYAGGTACTGTCTGAATTTTGCCAATGCATGCATTATGGCGAGCATTTCCTTGTCATAGATGGGATAAAGTCTTTCGAGGGCAGAGAGCTTCCTGCTCTCGTATGCAATAGGATGCTTTTGCTGCATCAAAACCGCTCCTATGCCCACACCAGATGCATCACATTCTAACACAAAGGGCTGAGTAAAATCAAGAAGTGCCAAAACAGGGCAAGAACTCGTCACTTCCTTCATCTTATCAAAGGTCTTTTGGGCCTCTTCTGTCCAACAAAAGGCCCCTTTCTTCGTAAGATCTGTAAGAGGGGTGGTCAACTGAGAGAATCCTGACACAAAACGCCTGTAGTAACTACAGATACCAAGGAACCCTCGCAAATGCGTGATATCCTTAGGTGGTGGCCAATCTAGAATAGCCTGTATCTTCTCCCTGTGAACTTGCACTCCCTGTGCGCTGACTATATGCCCCAAGTAGAGAACCTCTGTCATACCAAATTAGCACTTAGATTCCTTGGCATATAAGAACTGCTCACCCATAATGCTCAGAATCTCCTCCAAGTGCGCCAAATGCTCCTCCCAGGACTTACTATAGATCAAGAGATCATCAAAAAATACCAATAGGAACTTCCGCAACTACTTCCTAAATATGTGATTCATGCATGACTGAAAAGTGCCAGGCGCGTTGGTCAATCCGAAAGGCATGACCAAGAACTCATAGTGCCCATAATGGCACCTAAAGGCGGTTTTATGAATGTCCTCCTCACGAACTCTGATCTGATGATATCCTGGGGAAATGCACTGCTACGTGCAGCTCATCAATC
Source organism: Picea sitchensis (assembly GCA_010110895.2). Lineage (NCBI taxonomy): Eukaryota > Viridiplantae > Streptophyta > Pinopsida > Pinales > Pinaceae > Picea > Picea sitchensis. Next base: position 1,591 of record SNQJ01S0015514.1, read on the forward strand.
CTGGGTATAGGGTACCTGTTTTTTCTTGTTTTCTTATTCAAGGCCCGATAATCAATACACATTTGCATGGTCCCATCCTTCTTCTTAACCAAGACCACCGAAGAAGCGAAAGGACTGGAATTGGGTCTTATGTGCCCCATGTCAAGCAACTCCTTGATTGCTTTTTCTATTTCATCTTTGAACTTCTTGGGATGCTTGTATGAGGTGGAAATCACTGGTTTGGCCCCTTCTTCAAGTTCGATCGTGTGCTCAAAACCTTTGTCAGAAGGTCTCCCTGGAGGTATCTGCCCAAATACCTTGTCATGTCTGCTCAATAAATCCTGGATGTATGTATGATAGTGCCTTCTGCCTTCATCATCCGTCTGGGACATAATAAAGCACCGTGTTGCATATACTACATCTCCATGTCTGAATATGGCTTCCATTCTTTTGTTTGATACTATTGTAGGAGCATTGTTCGCCATGCCTCGCAGTACAACCTCTTTCCCTCCTTTCGTGAAGAACTTCATGGTCATTTGTTTGTAGTTTGTGGTAATTTCCCCCAATGTCTGAACCCACTGAACTCTTAACACTGCATTTGAATCTGCCACATCCACCACATTAAAGTCTTCTGTCAAGGTGTAGTTACCAATTGTCAAAGCCAATCTAGGAATTTTCTTTCTGCAAGACACATTAAATCCGTCGATCGCCACTACTTTGAACCCCTCAAAGTCCCTTGTAGTTACTAGTCTCCTAGCCACCTAGGTTGCATCAATAAAGTTGTGGGTTGCCCCACCATCAATCAAGGTTGTGACTCCCTGTCCCCTTATGACTCCTCTAACTCTGAAGGTGTTGAATCTCGGGGTACCAGATAATGAGGATATAACAACCTCCTTGGCCTCCTCACTATGATTTTCCTTTGTCTCTTCCTTCTACTCTTTGCCTTGCTCAAGAGCAACCTCCTGCTCCTCGTCCTCCTCATCGGAATCTGAATATACCTCAATATAATGGGTTTGACCCTTCCCCTGGCACCTGTGTCCCAGTACCCATGGATCTTTGCACTGGAAACAAAGATTCTTTCTCCTTAGCTCGTTTCTTGTTGCCTCGTCCAACCTTTCCTTACCCATACCTTCCTTCCCAGTAGGCTTCTTGTCTTTGCCTTTCTGTGGAATGAAGGGTTTGAAAAAAAAAATCGTTTTAGGGACTACGCCCTCCATGTCCCTTGTCCTGACAATAGCATCCTGCAAGATCTCAGGCTTGAAAGCCTTTACCCAACCACGAAGTGGTTCTAACAACCCCTCAATGAACAACATGACAAGCCTCTACTCCGATATATCTGACACTGTCACTGCTAGCTTCTGAAACTCTGTGATGTAAGCATCTGGTGACCCCTCGTGTTTGAGTTGTGCTAACTCTCTGAAATGTAGGTCTAGATCCTTTTTATCAAACCTCTCCATTAACTTCTAAGTGAAGTCCAAATAGGAGGTGATAGTCGCATGTCCTAGAGTGACCAACGCATGGTACCACCACTCGTGGGCTTCTCCATCAAGGTGCAGAGTAGCGAATTTGATCGCTTCGGCCTCGGTCATAGGGTTGAGCTGGAAGTATGTATCTAGTTTTTGTACCCATGCCCTGGTTGTGCTCCTATTAGATCCATTGAAGGAAGGAATGGATAGCTTCCCCAGCTTTCGTGCTAGATCCTTGTTCTGTTGCACCCTGTTATGATCCCTTGGTCTATTCCTGTATTTGATTGTGCAGAAGTCCTGAACTAACATGGTTGCCTGAAACTCATCGCCTAGGGCTTGATATTCTCTCAGATAGTCCTGAAAAGTTTCACCTGGAACTTGTTGCCCTTGATTTTCCGTTGGTTGGTTTCCCAAAAAATTGGGTAAAAGAGGTCTAGGGACTTTTCTGCTAGTGGTCATAGCACCAATCTACATAGGGATCCCGGTATTGTTAAGTACGGAAATCTCATTATTGTTGTCGTCTCCATTATTCACATTGGACCCCCCTGCTCCGTTGTTACTCCTATGATTCTGATTGGTTTGATTGACGAGTAACTGAGTTATAAGTTGAGTAAGTTGTTGTTGTCCAGCTGCTGAACTCTCCAAGATCTGCATTCCCCTTTCCTCATTGGCATCACCCATGTTTTCCACTTGTCCAACCTCGGGTTGATTTTCCCTTACTTCTTCTTCCTCTTCAAAAATGTTTACTACGCCTCGCTGCCTTCTACTTCTATATGTGACACCTAGAAATCTATTGTCTTCACCCCTCATGAACAGCAAAACCCCTCTTTAGGCTGGGAGGAAAGAGGGCTCTGATACCACTGTAATATTCCGACTAAATTTTTTTATTTTTTTTTCCTTGGTTTTCCCACAGAGATATTTATACAAACAGTTTGCACACATGTAATTTCTTTATAGTGAGAATAGGCAATGACACAACAACACTATGATACCAGAACAGTAAGATATCTCCACAAATCTGATGTCTTCCCTTTTAATTTAATTCAAACAGAACATTGGCATAGTATATCAGATGTCAAACTGATAGAAAATTAATAAATCCGACCTCATACATTGGCTATTACAGATCTGGAATGATGAGAAGAATTTCTACTGTAGAGTGTATTTGGTTGATGTAGAATGTTATCGAGTTGAATTGGCCCCTCTCCACTGTCTATAATGCTGACTTTTGTCCCCACCAATCTGCACACTCATTTCACAAGAGATTGCGCCCCTCTTTGCACAGGTTACTCGCCCAGAATTTGAAGGAACTCAACCACTGTTGATTCAAGGAGTCTTTGCGCCTTCACTCAGCCAAGGAACAATGAAGAATCGATCCACCAAAGGGAATAGCCAACTCATATGCAAATGGATTCGACCATCACCATAAAATCGCTCTTTTTGCTACAGGAAATGCACCCAACCTGTCAAATGCTGCCCACAACCATCCCACAAGCTGTCTCCTTGAAGAAATCGGTCTCTAACAATAAGATTTCGCCCCCACCAGATAACTGCTAGCAAATACAAAGAATCTGATCCACTATATGTTGAAATCAACCTGTTGACCACCTATTTCAACTAGGGGGTCAACTCCATGTGCCATGATGATATGTACCTGATGGTGCTACTAGTTTGAAGACTTTCTGGTTCTACAAGGCAATTTTGGCCTTCAGCACGTGTTTTTGTAATTGGAATTTCCGCTCCCCTGCGTGAGATAATAATGTAATGGATCTGCATGGATCATAGTTTAGGTTGGTTGCCTAGGACTTCATCATTAGAGGAGTTCCTTTCATCGAGTGTTTTTTTCCTCAGGTTATTAATTTGGCCTAACCAGCCTTATTAATTTCCCTTGAGTTTTTCACTCCCTCAATAATTCTCCAAAGTGGTGAAAGGCATTCTAATGGTCGAGCCCTATGGTAGCTAGCATCTAGGAATATTGTAAATGACCATGCTAGACATCTTCTAGAGTCTTGCGGAATTCCGTCGAGTCTAAGGTTTTTTTTTTTTTTTAAATTACCCATTTAATGGTAATTTTAATTAATTTTTGATAAAAATTGTAAAAACTAGGTCCTTGGGATTTTGATAGGGGTATTTGTGCTCAAACAAAATGGAATGAGACCCCCTACACCCTTGGACCAAGTTTCAGCTCAATTGGACAAGTTTTGCTAGGTGTTTGTCCATGAGAAGTCTCGGTCAGTCTAAGACAGCAATTTAATTGTTGGAATTGACAAAGTCAAACTTGTCAAATTTTTGTAATATGAGCAAATTGATTAGAGAAAGAGTGGGAAAACTTTTCCTAACCTATTCCTAAGCTATCCTAACCCTTTCCCAACCTTCACCTCACCGCCTCACCTAGCCATTAAAGCAAAATGTCTCCCTCCCCTAGAGAGTTGCGCCCCCCTTCTAAAAGATCTCAAAAAAATCAAAAAATAATTAAAGTGAGACTTTTTCTCTCGTTTGGTGCGCCTCCCTAGTCTATCCAACTCACATTTTGACTTTTCAAATCATTGCCAACTCATTTCCAAAACCCCAACTCCTCCCAAACCCTAGGAAGTGCGCCCCCCTTCTTGAGATATTCAATATTGCTATGTGATTGACACTTGGAGAGCATCCAAGAGGGGTAACTCTTGGCTCCCAAGTATAAATAAGAGCCTCCCCTCCCTCATTTGAACATGATCTATTCTCTTGCAAGGTTACTCTACCCAAATTCCTCTTCTCTTCTCCTTTCCTCCCACTCTTCTCTCTCGTTCTTCTTGCTCTCTCTTTCTTTTCTCAAGCTTCGGCAAGTATTTTTCCTAGCTTGCCTTCTAATAAAGAAATCTTTGGAGGAAATATTGGCATTGGGAGTTTTCTTGGTGTCTTGGATCTACATTGGAGGTAACTTGTATTTGGTTTTGTTGAGTTTTGCTTATAGATCTAGTGTAGGGTGTCCAAGCAAAGTATTTTGCTTGGATAGATCTATTGTAGTATTGCCATAGATCTTATATGTAGTAGCTTCCTAGTCTTAGCAAAGTATTTTGTTAATATCTTTGGATCTACTTGCCCCCTTTGCTTATCTTGTAGTTTAATCTCTCATATTTACATGTTACTAAGGGTTTAGAAAGAGTAATTTCAGATCTGGAAATTACCTCTTTACCCACTTATTTTCCTCATAAAAATTTATGTTCTTATCTATCTATTTCCTCTAACTCTTTGGGTACATTATATGCTCTTGAATAGCTCTCTTTAAACACATTATATGTTGTCCTAAAGGTTAAAAAAATTTGGTTTTCACTAACAGAAATGTTTTGAAGAATTTTGGTGTTTTTGTAGCATTTCCAACAGGCATTAGCTTGTTGATTTTCTACAGGTCTTCACCAAAAACATGGAGGAACAGCCCATTTGGGGCCACTTAAAGTCAAGAAAACTCCTTCCAAGTTGGGGTAACAAATACCCACTTCTCTCTCTCTCTAATTCTTATTGAAATCAAGCCCAAGGGCTTGCTTTTCTCAAGCAAATTTAATTTTCTGCGTTTTATTTTCATTGTTTGCCTACACCTAAGAAAGAGTTTGGCTAAGCCAACCATCCTATATCGTAAGGCTAGGTGTTAGTTGTGGTTTATTGCTTCTAGTACTTATATATGGTTTAGATCTTAGAAGCTATTTTCTTTTCCTTGCTTAAGCCGTGGAGGCATAGTAACTCACTTGTGTTTTTCAAGCATTCTTTTTCATTCCAAGTTTTACTTTGCTTTCAAGTTTAAATCACTTAATCTCTTTCAAGCTTAAGCAATTTATTTCACTTTACTTGCAAGCACTTAACTCAACTTAACTCAACATAATCTTTAAGAATCAATTTACCTTAATAATTCTTAAGGACCCAATTTATCTAGTTAATTAGAACACCTTTAACTGTTTCAACTTTGCCATCAAAAAAGGGAACCTAAGGAAGAAGCAGGGGGCTCTAGATCAGGGATGGTCTCACGGCACTAGGTGTCCCCCTTGTGGAGTACTTTTGTTCCTGGATTGAACTATGGAGCTAGGGTGTGGCCTTGTTTGTCTCACTTCTTGAACGCCCAGCAGTCTTTTTGGTATAAGCGGGGAGAGTTCTAGGGAAGTCACATAGTTTTAGGATTCACACTTTAACTTAATCAACTTAATCAATCATAAAACTTATCCACCTTAAACTGGTATAATTTCTTAATCTTTTGATGGTTTAATGTTCTCTAACTTTGCAAACATTTCGTTTAAGTTATTTCACATGCAATTTATTGAGCTCTCGTGGATGGTTAACTAGTTCCCCTTGAAGTTGTGCATCCTTTGGAGACACTTCTTGTTTGGGATTGTAATTGTGTGTTGATGCCATTGAAACCACCCCTTGAAGTTGTGCATCTTGTGGAGGCACTTCATTGTTTGGGTGTGTTGGCTTGTTGTGTTGTGGCGATCTCCTCTTGAATGCTCTTTTCTTTCCCTGCACAAATAAGTCAGGTTAGTTAGTGCTTGCCTATTTCATCTTGTTAATTGTTGTTGTATCTTTAGCATTATTTATATTCTTTTGTATAGATAGTTGTATCATTTACTTGTATCTAGTTCAATTGTATAAAATAATTCTTTTGTATCAAGTTGTAGAATCTTGTAAAGTTTCTTTTGTAATCTATTTATAATCCTTTGTAAAGCTTAATCCCTTTAACTTAGTTGACCCCATTACCCAACCTTAGGCACTAGTCTTAGTTGACCTAGGGAAAGGTTTGCTTTTGCATTGAAAGTTTGCATTTGCATTGTTGACTCTCATATAGGCTAGATTCCCCCCAACCTTCTAACAATTAAAATTAACTCCTAGAATTAATCTTTTTAACTCAAATAGTAACTAGGGTCTACCCCCCTTGGCTTCCCTAGGAGTAAGCCTAGACGGAAGAAGTTCAAGTCGAGGTGACAGTGGGCTTGAACTTAGACATTGTGTCTCTGAGGACACACTAAGTGGATTGAGACTTAGTCCACATTTTCAAGTGTGTATAAGGACGGCAACACGACCCTCCCCAACACAAAGAATCGCCCAGCTCACAAAACATGCTATTGATTTCCTGTCCCACGATTTTGTGTGGTAAAACTCGTCCCTCCAAGAGTAATTTCGACCCTCTTTACACATAGTTCAATATTACCTCTAAAACTTAGTCACAAGAAGGAAAAACTTACTCCAAAGAAGATACCGCTGCTCAACTATGAAGCACAGTGAAGAAATCTAGGTGATCTCTTCCCGAAATGACCGACTAGGGTGGATGGTCGCACCACCGAAGCTAATCTCTGAAAATCCTCCTAGGGTTTCCATCCCAAGAATTTCAAAACCACAATGATCTCTCTCAATGAGAAATTAGAAAAAATATTCATACTAGAATAAGAGAGAGAGCCCTCATTTTTCCCTTGTATTTGTTCGTTGACTCTTTTGCAACCCTTTTACCCTTTTAATCAATTTAAGTGACGTTTCATATTCTTCCTAAGTCACTTTAGGTGTTTTTTCCCTTTTTCCCTTTTTAATTATCTAATGTCGTTTTGTTAGGCACTTTTCCCCTTGGGACATTAAATAATTAATTAATTCCCTTCTTAAGGACTATAGCCTACGGGAATCACTTAGGCTACTACGTCCAAGTCCCATGATCACTCAAAAGGGGACATTACATATACTTAGGAATTCAGTCACTTGCTAGTTCTAGATTCATTGATTCTTGTTGGTATTGGCATTCAACCATAAATGATGTTTTCTATAAAAACCCTTCATCAGTGCAAGAGGATGAAAAAGTTGTGATAATAGTGCCTTGCTACCTTTAACTATTATCACAACTAGAGGTTTAGCTCTCTATCTTTGAGAAGCGGTTACCTTCAAATGACATGGCTTAGAAGACTCCTCCAAATCCAAACCCACTAGGTTGATTACATTTTTCTTTTCAACATATTTCAATCAATGGAGGCGTCAAGCACCCAATAAGCACTCTAGTCATGTGAATTGATGTCAATAGAGAAGTCAAGTAGTTTCGTCCTTATTGTGTTGTGTTGAGACCATTGACGCCACTCAATTATGTCACGAGATTACCTAGACATGATAGCTACAACACCTAGTTTGGGGATTCAATTGCCCCTCCCATTCCCAATAAACATTTTGCAAATAAGTGCAAATCATAGGTTTCTCTCTTCCACAAGGAAGAGTCAAATTTGGATGTTAGGATAGCTTCAACGACAAGCACCTCGCTTTCCCTGTAGGTAGTCCACCCTAGCCATCTTAGCCCAAGCCATCCTCCAAACGACAACAAGCTTAGCATTAGTGCTTACATGAAGGTTAACAATACTGCCAGCTCCTTTGATTTTGATGCAGAATGGGATCCTTCACATTACACCTTTTGGATGTGATCCAACCAATTCTCTTTACTACGAGAGTGTTTGTTCTTCTCATCTTTCCCTCTCACACGGGACCAGTCTCTACCTCATAGTCTAGGGTTTACCCTTTTATATTGTTATTTTGTTTTGGTCCTTTTACTAACAAAGATTCTAGTTTCTTTTTGGAGATGTCATAGGCACTCCCACATGGCCATTTAGCTTATTGTACTTTCTAGTCTCATTGATATGTTATTGTTCTTTGTTGACATTAATATAATTTTATTTCTTTCTTTCTTTGCATCAAGAGGTGCATTCTAAAACCCAATATGAGGTAGATGTGTAACATGGGTAACACTAACATCATCGTACATCAGTCCATATAAAATTGAAAAAAAAACGATCACATTTTTAAATCCATATATGAGGTCGACCAAATATAATGAAACAAAAACAATATCAATTAAATAAACAATTGGTATATTCCACTCTAAATCACTCATCTTACACTCAGCAACAGTTTTCCTATAGAACACCATCTACTTTCTTGAAACTAGAAACATAACACAAGCATAGATCCATCTTAATCCCATAATCTATCAAGCGCCAAGAGGGATCAAATCCTAGAGGTTCAAACCTTCTCTCAAATTTTCGCACCATCAAAAATGTTTGCAGTTCTAAGGATTTGATCCACCTTGGCGCTTGATAGATCAAGGATCAAAATGGACCTATGCTGATTTAGACTCAACCAAAAAAACCCGTGGCATGCTCAAGAGGCGATTTGGTGTATACAAAAGCACTTTCTTTCCCTCAAAATGGAAGATTGTTTAAAAGATGCATCTTTATTTTGATTCCTTAATATCATCTTTGTCAGTTGTTGAATCCAAAATGAATTTCCATAACTATGAAGACCTCATCAAGTATGTACCAGCATTTCCTTACAACAACAAAAAAAATTAGACAATACCTTAAAGAAGGTGACAAGTACTTACTTTTCCAATTAGAATGATCTTTTGAGCTCCTTTCTCAACAACAATTTCAATCTCAATAAAATGTTTGGATGTTGGGCGAGCAATATAGCTGGCCACATTGACCTACATTAAGAAAAGTTCAGCTTTCACAAATCTAAGTTAAAACTGTTTAAAATAATAACTGAACATGCAAATAAATTTCAATAGCCATAAGCATCTTAGTATGACCACCAGTTTAAATTTAATAGGCATAGATATATTTTGCAGTTAAAAGTTTTTCTCGAGAATAAAATGCTGCTAGGAGATGAAAGTTTAGAAACACCAAGAAATGCACAGTGCAGATTTAAGGAAATCCTATCAATCCAAGAAAAATACCTGACATGCATATGGAACTTCTTGGCGATATTGCATGAAAATTTTTTCACGAACTATCTCAGCAACAAAAAATCTCTCTGGATGCTCACTGATGATGTCCTTAAACCCAAGGCAACGAGTTCAAATGTCAAAACTGTAAATATCATATGCATACCATGCATGTCTGAAATGTAAAATCTGGAAAATAAAGCATATAAATTATAATTTGAACCACAAACTAGCCATTACAAGGTAGAATCCAGTAGACTGAAGATCAAGTTTACTCCAGTACACCATTTATAACATTAAAACTTTAGATGGTCACATGATATGCAATGAACTAAACATAAATTGATAGATTCTTATTTAAATATTATATCTTGAACTTTGGTACAAAGCTCTTGACAGACAAAATAATCCTTGAGGTTTTATTTTTACCTTCCAAACAAAGAAGTTTATAACACAGATCCAGGTGAATAACTGCAAAGCTAGATGGGAAAGCTTCATGACTGATGAAAGTAATGAATACCTTAGGAGACAACACTACTTCTATCCCCAACTCCTAGGGATAACTAAGGAGATGATGTCTCGTGGCCCTCAGGTTGCAGACATGGAGTACCGAGAGACAGCTTGACCAACAGTGTCCACTTGCACAGACAGAGACCCACCTCACCACCACAACTCTAGGTTCGTCACGACGGTATCCACCACATCAGCTGGCCTACGGAAGACATTGTTAAAAATAATTAAAAGTACCTAGGCAAGTGTTTCTCATCACCTAGGCACCTAAGGGGTGAGAAAATGCATAATGTGGACCCTAGTCATTTAATTTATGAGATGTAAATTAAAAGGTGACTATTTGAACTCGGGGAAAGTGGGTGACTTAAGTGATTTAATCTCCACCACTCATCTCGTCTAATCTCAGCCATTGGATGAGATGACCTTTCACCTTCTCCTCATTGAGTCGATTAGGGTAAGGAGGGCACACCCTTTGAGGGTTGTTGTTGTATTTTTTGAGAGAGCTGTAAAAAAAGAGAAGTCGAGCAGACTAAGAGAGGAGCATTTGCTGCTAAGGGAACGCATTCCAAGGCAAGCTTGGCCACACAAATCGAGAGGACAGCAGTTAATGGAGGTTGTACTGTACGGATTTTGAGCAGACCGTACATCTGAATATTGGTAAAATTTTCAAGGTGAATGTACAACGCATTTATTGAGGCCATACTGTACGAATTTTGAAGGTCGTACTATTGTTTTATTGCACAGAAATCGAGGAGTGATTGCTGTGTGTTTTTCTGGAAGGTTGGCATGCTTTCCTAGGCGGCCATACAGTCATTTATTGCACAGAATTCAGGTTGTTGGTTTTGGCACAAATTTCGAGGGTATTCAAATAGCAAGAAAGGCACAGAAATCGAGGAGCTGACCTGTGCACATGTACAGGAAATTCGGGCACAAATTTCGAGGAGTTTGGCTCAGATTTTGAAGTGGAAACTTGGCACGGTTTTCAAGACAAGTCTGTATTTAATTTCTGAAATTAATCACTGTTGTAAAAGACATTTTCTCAAAGCTCTGAAATAATAAAAATCCCTCTCTCACTGGTTTTCCCCTTGTGGGTTTTTCCAGGGTCACTATTAGACCAAAAATCTCTATGCATTTTATTTTCTGAATATGGTGCTACTGATATAATTTTATTTATGCATTAAATGTTGTTCAGAATCCTCATGTTTCAGTTCTGAAATTTTGTTTATATGCCGAGTATTTATGGTTGTCATAAATCTGGGTTTTGGGCATTAAACACTGATAAAAATCAGCAAGACTTGAAACTGGGTGGGGTCTGAAAAGGGTCAATATTTTAACCATTTAAGTTTGTTGCATCTATTATTGCTTTTGATTATGTGACATTTGGTTGGACATTATGCTCTTTGCCCTGTTTCACGTTAGTGGTTGACATTGCGCCCTAGTAAGTCGGTCACACTAAGGGATAGGTATGCTACTGGGAGGTCCTTTTGATGAGTCATCGTGCCATTCCCGACCATACTTGTCACTTTCCACACTTCATCCCCTCATCTCCTCACCTTTTGGGTTTTTCGGGTATACTGACCCAAGAAGGGGTTGTCCCTCACTGCACGGGAAGAAGGGGTTGAAGGCCCAGAGGCTTGTGGCTGGCAAAATATAAAATCCTGATTATGAACCTTCCAGATGCTCGCCCAAAGAGGTCTTGAGAGCAATAAAAAGCTTCTCCTAAAAAATCAAAGACCTGCAAAAGCAAACACATAACATAAAATGCCCCACTTGATTGAGGGATTTACACAAAGTGCGTTACAAGCTAGACTATACCCCCATGGCACTATGTGTACTTCTCCCTTCAAGCGACACTTCAGTACTGCCCCCCAAGCTAATCGTTTCACCCTAGGGTGTGCCCAGTGTTTCGACCTTAATTAATTAATGGCAGTAAATGGGCTTGGAAAAAAGATGCATTGAAAATGAAGGTGCAACACACCCTCTACAAAGGCACCCATAAGTGAGACACTACAACCCCTTGTATGTCATGAACCCCATGCCCAAAAGTTTTCCCTTCATCCATAACACCTCATCCACATGATTCAAAAAAAGGTCCCATCGGGAAACACACTTAAACTTGAGGAACGATTCACCCGATAGGTCATTTTATCAACCCTCCCATACCTAAACTTGGCAAATTGCATAGGGTCTTTGAGCATTAGTTTATTTTGATGAGGTGGTTTGGATGTACTTGCTTAGATGGCTCTTTTATTGATTTGATTTACTCATCATGATGCTTTGACTTGAGATCCTTGGAGGGCATATCCATTTGTCTTTGCAGGACCCAGCTGGTGGACAATTTTGGAGGTACAAGCCTAGCTTGGGCTTCCATGGGGCTTGAAGCCCATAGGTAGGATGCCAAGGGCCCACATGCTAGATCGCGGAGACATGCCTTTGGAGGCCTAGAGGATAACTTGGAGGACCTTACGTAGCCCTCACATGCCCAACAATTTGCTTGGAGGGGCTAAAATGTCACCTTTGAGGAGTTGACATCACCATTGGGGCTAGGGTTTGTGGTAATGAAGTTGTTACTTGTTAACACTTGGCATGACTTGGTGGGAGGAAACTTGAGGAGGCTATAGCGCATGAGAGGGAGGCTTTATGAGCCCCAAAAACTTCAACCTTCTACTCCAACGACTTGCTCAAAGGGTCAAAACGTCACCCTTGCAGGGGTGACATCATTTTAGGGTTTCTATTGTGCACTTTTTAAGATTTAAATTTGAATTAAAGATGAATTGCTTGTGTAAAGGGGAAAAATAAGAGTTGTTGTCCCCTTATTTTGTGTTTACCATAACTTTTGTGGACAAACTATGTTTAGAGGATTTGTATAAATAGAGATCATCTCTATTTCAGTTTGATTCATAGCTCTCCCATCATCCATGTGAGAAGACTATTTGGCTGAAATTTGCGCCCTCTTGGGCATTTTTGGTATCTCTCTCTTGTGCAAATGCTCTTTGGTGTTATCTCTTGGTGATTGGATGTGGTTAAGTAGTGCACACCGCTTGGAAGTGTCTTGACTTGCTCTTGAATGGTAAATGCTTGGTGAACAAGGGTTTGATCTCTCTCTTTCTTGGAATTGGTAAGGAAAAATCTGCACATGTTAGTTATTTCTTGCTTATTCTTGGTTATTGTTGGTTGAAACCCTAGGAGGAGTATGTTGTATACACCCTCCATTAAGCCTCATCTCATTTGTTAAGTTTATAAGTTATTCTTGGACAAGAGTTGCTAGGAGAAATACAAGTGTGTATACCCTCCAAAACTTACCCTAGTTTGATTGGCATACCCTAAGGAGTAAGAGGGTTTACACCCCTAGGGATCTTGTTGATCTAACTTGTGCTTTAAAGACTCCATTCACCCAATTATAAAGGCACTAATCTGACTTTTGCATTGGAGAAGTCAAATTGTTTGCATTGGCAAACGTGTTTTGGTGAGATATCAATCTTGTTCAAGTTGGATTCTTTTGTGGATGCCTTGAGGTGGCTAACCCCTTTAGGGCATCTTAGTTCTCTTGGTCTTCTAGCTGTTGTTTTAACTTTTAATCTACAGCCATTAGGTCTGCAGAAAACCTAATACATTTTCATTAATAACTCACTACTCAACCATTGAAAGTTGCTAAAAGTTTGCCACATTAATCTACTAAGGCTAGCACACTTTTTGGGTGGATTGTTAGCAAGTTTTGATGGTTGATTTCTTGGTTGTAACAACTTAGATGCTACAGCCATAAGGCTTCAAATTACATCTCTGCAATACTTTTCTTTCAGCCTTATTTCATGCTAGAGTCTTGCTCTTTCATTCTTGAGTTGAACTAGTATTTGCTAGATTGCCACTTGCTTATTTTACTAAACTTTAGCATCTTCATTTGCAGCTCTTACTATCTTTTTGTCGCTGATATATGTTATCGTTTACTGCTGCAATTAGGGAAAGCAAGCTTAACTTGCTAGTCCACCTAACATATTACGTGCATACTTGGCTTTTCTTGTGTCTCGGGCAGGTACAATCACCCTTTGCAGGTACTCATACCTTTTGGCAACCATTGGCTACCATCAAGACTCTTTCCAAAGCCTTTCCACACTTAGTATCTCGACCTATAGGGGGACCCTCTTTCATCTCTTCACTTTCCATCTCATTCCCCCCAGGGTCACCGAGATTCCCCCCTTAAGGTGACTATTTCATCTCTAAAGTGACGGGAATACTTGCCTAAGGTGACAATGGGTAGGTGTTCTCTTAGTTGTCGCCATTTGGTGGTTGGGTCGGGCTTTGCCCAACCTACAACTTGTGCGATAACATTTTTGGCGTCATTGTCAGGGAGGATTTTGAATCCTCTTCCAAACCCTAATGACACTTTGGCAAGCTATCCCAAAGCCTGTCCATAGTTTGTCTGGTGACTCCACCTGAGATAAGTTCCCTTACCTTGTTTCCCCCTTACCATCCTTTGATGAGCCTTGATCTCATCTGGCGACTCCATTGAGGTATTACACTAATTAATGGAACCATGGCCTCACAGGACTTACCATGGGCATTCCATAAGGTGTACCCTTCCATTGATGCTCAAAATATCCCCGGATATCCAAATCAATGCCCGACAGAGTGGAGGGAAAATTGCCCTAAATTTAATGGTGATCCAGCTCTAACAGTCACCCATGTCATCAATTACATGAAGTATGCTTCAAGCTTAAATGTGCTACATGAAGATGTGATGATGAAATTTTTTGTATCTTCACTGGAATCAACTCAAAGGAATTGGCTTGCACACTCATGTAATCTGAAGAGTATCCCATCTTCTACCAAGCTCATTGAAGAATTTCTTCGGCATCATCAGCCAGCTACTAAGAATTTGCAAGATACTTTTCAAGAGCTCGAACACGCTCTTTGCAAAGAAGGTTTCTTTATGGATGATGAGACAATAGAAGAAGAAATGCTTGAAGAAAGTTACCAAGAAGATCATGATGAAGTTTGTCATGTTGTAGCTTCGGACAAGACAATTGATGAAGACAAGGTGCTTATATATGCCCTTCCACTTGATGAAGACATCCAGGCCTCTGCTTCTCCTACACATCAAGAAGAGAACATGATAAGTTGTGACCCTTTTAACGATCTTGATGATACTTTATTCCATGACTTTGGAAGTAAAGAAGTTTTAGAGGAGCCCTTGGATGCAACAGATCCTTTTGAAAGAAGGCAAACAAAGCACTATGTATTAAGGATCAAGCCCCTTGCGATGAAGAGGCAATGGAGGGGCATGTACATAAAGAAAAAGAAGAATCATGACGAGGTTGTTAAATTAAATATTAGTTTATAATGGTCAATTAGAAATTAGACTTGGGCATTAATAAAGTCAAAGTGACTTTAGGTTAATTTATT
>SNQJ01S0015514.1:77344-93940 GCA_010110895.2 Picea sitchensis
TTGATAACACTGCTCTCTACAATACAAGGATGTACAAGTGCCATACTAGGGTTTATCCAACCCCCATGATGAAACGCCCTCAAGGCATGATTCTCCTAGGGTTTAATGCCTCTCCTCTAGGATGGCGCACTCTCTAACAAGATGTTAGTCCAATGCTCCGATTCCATGGTTGTATCCAAGTGTCCTTGTGCAAAGCATTACTCCTCTAACTATGTGCCACATGTCCTTTCATGTTAATATAGACATGGTTTTCCTTCTAAAATGTCATTTGTGTACCATTCTTTTTTTCTTGCAAGATAATGTGTTATTTTTAAAAAAACTATGCATACATACATACACACACACACACACACACACACACACATATATATATCGTGTTTCCCCCAACGTACCCATTTTGGGGCGATCGCATTTCCAAACGTTCCCATTTTAGAAACTTCTAGACGTTTCCACGTTTCATGCAACTTAGATCATCACACAACTCTACACTCAAACCTCCCTCTTACTCCTGAAGCGTGTTGGAGAGTGTCCTATCATAAGTCATATGTCTCGATGCCCCACTGTCCACATACCATCCAACACTTGACATAGTGTTAGAGGATAAACAAAAGACCATGGTGAAGGCGATCTCAAGCAGGGATGATGGCTCATCCACTCCTACTACAATACCTACAATCCTAGCCTCTTGTAATGTCCTATCTAGTGATATCTAAAAAATTTCACCTTACTCAGGTCTTTCTTTCGTGGACCTTCCTTCTTACCCTTCTTGCTTTCCTTCTTCATCTTTCCAACAAAGGCTACTTCTACTCCATTCTACTACACTAAACAAGTCTCCAACCCGGTCTCTTCCTGCACAAGGTTATCCTAAACCTTCACAAACTTCGGCAAGGTCTCATGAGCACAAACACTTTGGACAAGACACATCCAAGATGGAGTCAGCCCATTCAAAGCAATGGACACCAACTCCCTATACTCCACTTTTGTCCATATGACAGCGAGTTGATCATTCAACTCTATGACCTTGGTAAGGTAGCTCACCATTGTATCTGTCTTACTCGTGCAAACAATTGAACGTTTGTTCCTCAAGAGCATCTATTGAGAAACACAAGTACTTTGAAATAAACCAACCACGGTATCAACAATATCCTTATAGTCATTTTCTATACAATGTGAGGGATAAAGTGATCCTTCACCGAATCAAGAATGATTCACATTGCCTTGGCCTCCTTGACATGAGCAGCCAACAATTTTGGATCAATAGGGGTAGCTATCACTTTCTCAAGATGTTCCCAAATATTAGCTTCCTCCATAAGCATTTGCGATGTTAGCTTCCAAGGTATGAAATCGAAAGCACCATCCAATCTTTCACACTCTCTAAGACCAAGAGTCATCATCCTGCAAATCTGAAGTACACCTCAAAGCAAAAATCAGCAACAAACAAATAGAACAACCCTTTTAGGGTCCAAGTGCTTCTTCCAAGCATCCTAACCTTTCACACCCAACAACCTCCAGCACCACTCCCAAGTACATTACAGCTGAAATATCAACTCCCTCTTCACCAAAAGAGTATTTTCAACAAGATAGCTCTGATGCCATGTAGAAATTTCTGTGTTATTTCACTTTTAATACAAAACAGAAATTTCACCTTCCAAGGAGGTTTCTCGTATCTAATCCCTATGAACTTCAGCCTTAAGGCTGTTCTGNAAAAGAGTATTTTCAACAAGATAGCTCTGATGCCATGTAGAAATTTCTGTGTTATTTCACTTTTAATACAAAACAGAAATTTCACCTTCCAAGGAGGTTTCTCGTATCTAATCCCTATGAACTTCAGCCTTAAGGCTGTTCTGAAATATTAAGTTACAGCAGCAAACAGACAATATTTCATATCATTTCAACCCAACACACTAGGCCACCCAAGAAAAGGTACCAAACATATACCAACAAGTTCATCCCTTAGGGCACACTTTTCCAAGCATATAATAGATCTGAAATCACTTTAATTACTGCAGATTTACAGCAGCAAATCTATTATATTATCTTCCAAATATATCTTAAATCCATTAACAATTTCAGCCCTTAAATATGTCAAATGAGAATGAACAATAAGTGCTGGAAATTACTTAAATCAAAAGGACAATGATAGCTGAAAATCAAATCTGCAACTGCAAAAGTATTGGACAGTTGAAAACTTCATATATATATATATATATATATATATAAGAATGAAAAGCATGTACATACCACAACTTTATTACAAAGTTGGTACAATCTTTCAAGCTCTCTAAAACCTTAGCTTGAGAAAACCAAGAAAACCCTAGCCACCACCAAAGATCTCCAACAAGCAAGCATAAACACAAAGCAACTCCTCCTTGGCTTCAACACCTATCTCATACAAGTGCAAGCCGTTTCTTACTCTCCTCACCAATGCTTTCTTCTCCCCTAGGGTTTTACCAAACCCT
The DNA here is from genome assembly GCA_010110895.2 of Picea sitchensis. Classification (NCBI taxonomy): domain Eukaryota; kingdom Viridiplantae; phylum Streptophyta; class Pinopsida; order Pinales; family Pinaceae; genus Picea; species Picea sitchensis. The sequence goes on from SNQJ01S0015514.1 coordinate 79,804, forward strand.
AGTCTACTTTGCCTCCTTAGGGTGAAAAATCTAACCCTAAAACTTCCCTTGAATTCTCCAAGAACCCTATTGCTCAAGACAAAGAGAAAGACTACAATATAAAAGAGTACAAGAGAGAGAGGTGCACTTCACTCTTCACATCTCTAACATAAGATGATCTATTAATGANGATCTCATCAGGTTCTTCATCTATTGTAGCCATATGACCTTTGGAGACTTGTAGCTCCTATCCTTGATCTTGTTGAGGATCATCTTCACTTTACTATTTGGCTCTTAGCTATATTGTATCAGATCTGCAGATCCATTGTATCAAGTTCTTCTACTATTATGAATAAAATCAGATCTGAGGCGTTTTTGGTTATTCATGGTATTATTGGTCTTGTATCTTGTTGAGGTATGTTCCATTGCTATATCTTCTTATTTGTTGCTGCAAATACACATTAAAAACATCAATATAACCCTAGCGCAACCTAAAGGACCATAATAAGCCAAGTGTTTGACGAAATGCCATAACCAGAAACAGTTTAAAAATTCATGCAAAACGTGATGTTCCTGGCATCTTGGCTTGGGAACATTACATACTCTTGCGCTGCATAACATATGTGTGAAGAAGAGGGTGTCGAGCTCTGTATATAAAGGCGCGGGAAGGAGAGGAGAGTGGACTTAAATTAGAAAGAGGTTGCATGTCTTTACAACTCAATTCGAATTAGAAACTTGACATGTGACTCGACTTTGCATGACATGCATGCAATGCAACTCAACATGCAACTTGACATGCATGCAACTCGACATGCAACATGCAACACGACTTGTCAATCTTGACTTTGACCACTAGACATAGAACTTGTCTTTTACAACTTGAGTTTGACAACTCAGACTAAACATGCAATTCGACTTTTACAACTGAGTTAGGCAACTCGAAATTATTTTCATGTTGGATAATGTTACACGTGCCAACGCACTAGATCAATATATTTACATTATTTGCATAAGGAAGATTGTTTGTTTCTAGCTCATAGGAATTGTACATTCAACCTAACTTTTGCTAGATGCCTTGCTCATGGCTCACAAGGCTTGACAAGGCTCACATAGGTTGTATGTTCCCCCTGACTTTTGCACTAGTCTATCTATGCTCACAGAGGTTGTACGTTCCCCCTGGCTTTTGCACTAGACTGTCTATGCTCACAGAGGTTGTACATTCCCCCTGACTTTTGCACTAGACTTACATCTTTACTTTTGTCATAGAAGTACAAGACTTCTTCCTTTGCCTTGGCTAGACTCACAAGATCATATAGCATCTTGTTCATCCTGACTTTTGGTTTGACTCACAGAGGTTGTACGTTCCCCCTAGCTTTTGTCAATACCTCACAAGACTAGTTGATTCTCCAAATCTCCCTGGCTAGCCTCAGGGTGGCCCACATGGCCTCTCATTGGAGAATGACTGTCGATGCTACCAAATTTAACAGAAAGGACTCTCTCCTTCCTCTATTTATATGAGAGATTAGGAAGGCCAACAAGATAAAATGGGTCTAAGCCTTTGCAAGCAACCTTTCCCTAACAAGAAGGTCCACACATGTGAAATGCTCCACTACAAAAGGACACATGTCAAGCTCCAAGGTGATGTTGTCAACAAGTAAGGGTCCAAGGTATGACCACTCCTCAAGCAAGGTCCAACACTCCTCCAAGGGCTTCAAGACTCCAATGCTCCTCCAAAGCTATGTGCTCCTCCAAATCCACCAAACCTACATGATCATTCCCTCAACCCAAGCTAACATAAGTTAAGTACAAGCCTCCATGCAAGCAATCCAAGTATGCCCATATAACCTAGGGCTCAACGCCCTCCTCCAAAATGCCAAGCTCTCTTCCTCCAAAGCAAGGCGTCCTCCAAGCAAGTAACTCAACCTCCATGTGGCAATAATGAAAAAGTTACCAAGCTGTCTAAAGGTCTCCAACACTCTAATGAAAAATCCCACATAAGCATTAAGCAAGGCCTAGCAATCCAAGAGTAAGCCACCTCCACATGTGCATGCCCATCACAAAACAACCAGAGGATCATCCATACACCTGTACCCCACATCACATGAAGCACCCCCAAACGTGGTGTAAACACTTTCAAAGTAACCCCAAAATCTCACAATCCTCACCCTCCAAGCCATCATAGAGGATGCAAGACACCGCTCTTTGAAAGAATTATGTTGCTTTGTAGACTTTCTAAATGCATTTGACACAGTCCTGAGGGAGGCCCTATTCCAAAGACTTGGAGGCATTGGCGTGTCAAGGACTCTACTCCCTGCTATTATGCATCTCTATGAATATGTTCTTGGCTGCCTCCACACAGCACATGGACTAATAGATTTCATCAAGAGCACCATTGGGGTGAAGCAGGGGTGTCTTCTTTCCCCCATGCTGTCTGGAATATATATCGATGAGCTGGAATCCTTCTTGCATGAACATATCTGGCCCGGGGATGGTTGTCTCCTTCACCGTGTCCAGATCTCTATCCTCCATAGAGCTCTATGCTTTTCACAAACCATCAACGACTAGAAAACTATCCCCTGAGTTATCTCTTAAATATGGGGTGTTTCCAAAGGCTGAGACAGTCGAGGCCTCACACTTGGCTCCCTTGTCTAAGCATATGGCCATTTCAGACATCTAGTGTTTGAGTAATCATGGTTAATCTTGTTTTAGGCTATGATGCTTGTGGTGCCTAGCAATATTGTCCCCAACTAAGAGAAGTCAATCCATGGATGCTTGAGCTCTCTTTAGTATAGTTTGTAATGGATAGTCTCAATTACAATATGGACTGATTTTTGCCATTCTTCATTTCCTTGTGGCATCTAGGCTCCATGCTGGTTTGTTGCTGTCTCTAACATTTTAGATATCTAGAAGCAATATAATGAAGTTTCTCTATGGATACAAATCCTTGTGTTGGTACCTATTTACTAGTTGTGGGCCTATAAGCCAAGGAAGTTTTCACGCTATCAGATTACCTCAGTACATTTTATCATCATTGTTTGAGGGCCACGAGAAGTTTTTGGCTTGCATCCTCTGCCCTAACCTGCATGATCAGTACACATAGGATAATTCTTAATGTATCAAAGTTGGGTGGCCCTGCATGGCACTTATTACCCCGTGGGGGTTTCTTGGCCCCTTGGCCAGGTCATGAGGAGTATGCTCTGTGAGAAAAAATGAACCTCCTAAGTCCTAAGTCCAAGTTACCCCAGTAAGCAATCCTATTAGCTGCTTATATATTTTTAATTTAATGACTGTAGACACAGCTTTCCCATTAAAAAAGTGCCATATACCCCTATAATTTATTTGGTTCGGCTTATATCTTCGAATGGATTGTCCATGTACTTGAAAGGTTCCTTCTAGCCAGTCTGTTGCTCAGTTCTATCTCTTGCAAATAATTTTTTGCAAGTTTCCAGAGATTTAAGTTTCTTATAAATTATCCGTGTGAAAAGAAATTCTTACAGCGGTTTTAGTAGGTTTACTCGACCTAAATTTATGACTTTTTTAAGAATCGTACTAATACAAAATTCTCTGAAAAATATTCCGTGTATCTATGATTCAAATGAAATTGAACAAAAAAGATGCTGACTTGCAACCAGTGGAACTTTCAATTCTCGTCATACCTGATAATCAGGAGCAGAACACAAGCCAAGGATTCGATGCCGTGTAGTCTGGGGTTTGTCTGTAACTATGGAAAGCTTTTGTCCAATCATCTGATTCAGAAGTGTACTCTTTCCAACATTTGGTTTGCCAACTACAGCTACATACCCTGAATCAGAAAGCATGTTTGGTGCAAATATCAGCAGGTTGCAATTTTCCAATAAAATATTATGAGTTCAATCATCTTTAAGTCATCTAATCCTAATAAACGATATTTCTAGATCTAGTTGACCTGCAAAGATCGGTGCAAAACATTGTAATGTACTCATAGTGGAACTGTATAACAGATGCATGGAGTGGTATAACATAGGGAGGATAGAATGGCTATGGTTTCCTTCATTTTTTTATCTTTCAATTTCTATTCTTCTATTTTCTGCAGCTGAAATTTAAAAATTGGGCACTTTTTAATGCACAAAGAACTAAAAAAACAAAAATATATGAAACCAGGAAACATTTATAATATTGGATATGGAGGTTTTTGGCAGTTCAATATATTGTCTCGAAGTTTAGTTCTTCACTGGGTGTAAGATTTTAAGCCGGTGAGTTTCAGGTGAACACTTCACTCATCATCATCATCAGGGCTCTGTCATCTTTGTCATCTTCTTCATGCCGTGCTGATGAAAAAGTGTTCATTCGAAACGAGTCCGCTTAAAATCTTACACGCAGTGAAAAGATATATATAGATTCTGACTTTTTCTCTTTAGTTTTTTTGCTTTCTGCTACAAAAGTTGAAAAATGTAGATCCAAAAGTAAACTAAGGTTTTCGAAAACATATCAAATTATCTAGAATTTTTCTTTTTTTCGTTTCCTGACTGAGATTTAAATCTTCAGGGAAAATGTTCTGAAGATGACATTTGCAACCATTTTAACTATTTTTCAATATTTTCATTTCATTTCAATTTTTTCTATCTAAATTTGAAACTTGAAAAGAAAAATGAGATATATATCCGAAAATACGATTTTTGGGAAACAATTAAAGCTGACCGCTCCGGTGGTCGGGGCCAACACTGAGATCGCCATAGTCATAATCTCCACCGTTATCTGCACCTTCCTCCTTGACATTCAACATTCTTTCGGGCTTGTCATTTAAGGACACTGATACTCTATCCTCGGAAGATTGTGCATGAGGCGAAACCCTAGTTTTATCGCGTATCTCCGTTTTCGACTTATTTGTAAGAGGGACGGAAAAATCTTTATCACTCTGCATAAAATTGCGCCGTCTGGTCACCGAAATTTTCCGTTTACATTTTGTTAAAGGATGCAACGACGCCCGCTGCAATAAGGGCAAAATGCAGAAATAATCCTTCGAGAAAGTTCGAGGAGCATGGACGTGAAGATGTGCAGTGAGCTCCATGAATGAATGAAGAAGAGTTTCACTCTGCTCGCTCATCAAATGTCCCTTCTGTAATCATCCGTTCAAATTCAAAGATATCCATTGTTTCATCCAGGTCATCTATTTCCTTTGTCAGTGTTTATGTATTGCGATAAATGATTTAAAAGAAGCATGTTTATATTAAGGGGTGATTACATGTCACCAAATTTAAGCCTGATGCTCTCTCGATGGGATCGTAATGCAACGCTTCGACGGTGGCCAAGGCTTTATCGTGATTGCCATGGTCGTGGCTGCCCACAATAATTTAATGCGTTTATTAACCTTCCACATTGTAGTATTGTTGGCTTTATTAGTCCCTGCCCTTCGGGACTCTTGGTAATCGATTCTAGTTGATATATTAGTCCCTGCATAAAAACCAACGCAAATACATCATTTTAACCAAAGTTTTAATGGATTCATGCAATTTTCTAAGTGATATTTCATTTTGTATCCTAATTTTCTAGTTTGAGGTTTTATTTGGCCTCAAATCAAAGTAGACCCAGGATAAATTACAAAGAAGACTTAGATAATTTACATATAGATGAGATAGTGGATTAATGCTAGACTTTATGTCTAGCATTAGTTCATAGTGTTAAATGTTTAGGTTTTTTCCTAGTTCATAAGCTTAGATGTTTAGGCTTTTTCCCAAGTCATTAAACGAATATCGAAGCTCCATAACTATACATGGAAGATCGAAGCTTCATAGTGTTTCCCCAAAGGACAAGTGCAGTGCTATGTGTCTTACTCTGGTTCTACTCATAGTTAGTTTTGTGCTCAATTCCGGTGTACGGTTGGCGTGTTCAAAGCCAGTTGTCCATGTTGCAGACGTATGGCGTGTTCAAAGCAAGTTGTCCATGTTGCAGACGTATGGCGTGTTCAAAGCAAGCCATCCATGTTGCAGACGTATGCGCAGCCGAGATCAGGTTGAACTGGGTGTCCTACCTAACTAACAAGGTCCTGTAGAACTGCATGGATGGGAAGTCTTGAGTCGCTTTCACCATTCGAGGAAGTTTTAAAGCGCTTTGGTTATGAAACCAAAGCAAGCTCTCGAATGGTTGTTAGTATATTGATCACGTGCGGATCATCCCCATAGTAGCTCACCGTTTTCATTTTCAAGTGGAAGGACCTATAAAGCTATAAAGTCCCGGGGAGTACCCTAACTACGATTAGAGGGGATTACCATGTTACGTTCAGGGCCAAGCACCCTTTGGTACATTGATTGGTAACAAATAGTAACAACAATTATCTCACTCACGCCGGGGGGCTCCTGGTTTTAGTAGTTCTACTGTTTGGCCATGTCGAGCGCTATACGCCCAGAAGGGAAGGGTCGGTGCATCTAGTTCTGGAACTATTGAATCGGTTGAACAAGCAGATATAAGGATGTGTGCATTCGGTATGCATGACCAACTCTAACTCTTACAAAACTAGCTCTTTCAAACCTCTTACACGAACTAAGGGTCAAGTTCATTGTGGCCCTGTTTGTTCTCAAGTATCCTTGCAGATGAGCATCACACCAAGAGACTGTGCAACTCCCTATAGCACACAGTGGTCAAAGAAGAAAACCTAGTGTCTGTATCTGCAAATCTTCTTTCGAGAAGATGAAATCGGGTGCGGAGGAAGAAGCACAGAACAGGTAAGGAATTCAAGCTCAATGTGCCAATCGTGGGCTACGATATAAGAGAAATTATGTTGGACCAATATAGAGTTAAATCAATGGAGTTATCATTACTGAGTTGAAGCAATTTGTGTGTTATTTAATGAATAGTTGAAGCAATTACAGAGTTATTTTGGTAAAAGACATTAACCCTATCTGTTTGTGCTTTCAATTTTATGGATAATATGTAATAATACAAATAATATGTAATAATATTGGCATACCTGTATTTGTGATGAGCTTAGACTCCGGATGATTGCAGCTTCTATTCCTCTATATTCTTCAGATCCTTCAAGTCGTTAGGCTCCTAAGCCTGCCTCTATCGAGAGCAAAAATTCTTTAATCATCAATGTATTACTTCTGCTATCCTCCTTATCACAGGTAACTTCTCCCTCTCTGTTGTCCTTATTACACGTAGCTTCTCCCTCCCTCTCATAGTCACGAACTATAGGTTCTCCCTCCCTCTCACTGCCACGAACCCACATTTCAAGCTCCTCTCTCCAGACACCAAGCACAATTGGAGAAACCACCCTGAGGCAATCATCTCCCACTATGAATCCATTGCACGGGGGATCCTCAATTACTATGCTCCTTGCTCGAACATTTTTTATATCGTTTACTTTATAAGGAAGTCCTTCTTTTTATATATGTGTAATGTTGTCTCTATTATAACGAGGATTCCTTCCTATTATGTTCCAAAAACCTTTCCCACCCAAATCGATCGGTATCAAAAAACGATTGATCGGTTTCTTTCATCTATAAAGAAAGCCACTACAGCCTTTCAAAGCGGAGCAGGTGATCACCAAGCGGGAGTAAGTCATAAAATAAAACATACTCCACTCTTTGCCCCATGTACAGTTACGGGGTGCGACGTGATTAATGTGAAGATTTATCATGTGAAGTACCTGCATAATTTTCTAAGCGTCATAGGAGCAATTATCATTAGGCAAACCCCTTGGGAAGTCTCGTGAGTCTTAAGGGTTGGTTGCTAAAGTTCTAGTCTAGTCGCACACCCGAATTCTAGTGTTACCTGCCGCAATGCCTCTTGGCATTATCTTTATCTTCGTTGATTATAGAATTAAGGTACCCTTCTTTGTTTATTACACTATCCACGCTATATTGTGCCACCAATTTGTTATACAGTTTGTTATGGATCCAAAGAAACGAAGCAATACCAATGTAGACAAGGAGTCATGTGATTGGCCTAAACCCACAATAGAATGGCACTATGCTCAGAAGGAGACTGAAATACAAACGAAAGAAGGCTTGAATGGGTTTTGTCATGAAGGAAATACTTCTAGCTTGATTCAAGAATGTTTAGGGAACAAAAAGGGTCACAAGATGCTCGTTGGAATTACTTATCAGTAGAACAAGCTTATGTTGATCTTGAAGAGAAAGTATGTGAAGCCCTGGATACCGATGGTATTTGGAAAAATTACTGAACCAAGAATACACACCAATTCTTTTATAAAATGCATGAATCAACATCTGTAATATTTTGTCATGTTGAGTTTTGAAGATGCATATTATAAGCTTTTGATAGCCCTAAAGGAGGAAGATCTATGTGTTTTCATTGAAGATAGTGAAGGCATTGGTTTGGAAGGAAGAGAAAATCTTCTGGAATTCCCTGTGGACAAAAGTGTTTCAAATTCTGAAGGCAGTTTTGGAGAGGATGATGCTCAAAGTCATGAGGGTGTTGTTGATGTTATGACTGAAGTTCGATGCTCAAAATTTCAATTTTGAAGCCACTAAAGAAGAAACCTGTGAAAACGATGGTGTCGGTATCATGGAAGGCTCTGAAGATTTTCACGTTGGTGCCCCATATCATGACTATGAATCTACTCCAGGAGAATGCTTCTGCCCAAAATTTATGGAGGTTAACACTATTGACCACACAGCAGGTGGCATGGGCATTGAAGATCCAAAAGAACAAAGCAATACCAAAGCATATCCAGTTGCACCATAAACATGCCACAAGCCCCATCACTATCTTTAATCCACTTACATGGTTCCATGGTTGTTTTTGTAGTTTGCTTCTTGTTTCATTGATGTATGGATTGATTTTGCCAAAGGTAGTGGCGTTAGACATCAATAGCCCCATGGAGTTTCTTTTTGGTTTATGGACGCATGTCCTTTTTTCATGGACAGGTGGTCAATTTCTTGGAAATTCTATATTATAATTATAATTAGTTTAATGCTTTATGGAAAAAAAAATTATTTATTTTTTACTCCTCATAAATTGCATATTATAATTAGTTTATTTTCATCCTTTTGAACTTTTTTGGTCGCTATTATTCTTACAATAAATGAGATGGCATTTTCCTTGTTGTTAGTGGATGAAAATCATTTACCATTACGGGCTCTTTCTGCAAGTGCTTGCCAAATTTTCACATCAAACGTACAGACCATGCCACCGGAGTGATTTGTCCAGTGTATGTGCTTCTATGTAATCCAATGGAATTTCATTCAGAGTGAATTAACAACACCTCAACGGGGATATTTGATTTTTTGTATGTTGTAAATAAAAACAACTTTTTGTCCACGGACGATAGGTACCCATGATTTTTTCCTTTTTCAATCTGATTTAACAGAAAATCCACATCACAATGCATGTTTAACATGGACATGCCCCTTTGTTTATGAGAATCAAAACGGATTAATGTAATGTTGTACTGTGATAAGAAGAGTCGAGAACCATAATTAAAATTCATTAGTTTCCAGGAGTTTTTTCCTTTTTTTTCCCTTTTCAGGTGCATTGATACTTTCCAGGATTTTTTTCAAAACAATTATTATGTCATTCACTTGTTGGCTACCAAACTTGGTTACAACGAACAACAACGAAGTCCTCATATCCACTCTTCTTGGGCTATTCTACTCTAACTTGGACTACTCGACTGGGCTACTAGAGAGAAACTATGTAGCATGGATAAGTTTTCACATAAAATACCAGCATCTGTACCATTGGAGACTTGTCCTACGAATATCGAAGCAACAAGTCTACCTTCTTAGCAGGGACTTGTTGCTCAGTAACTACCCTTGTTAAGTAGGAAGTAATTGCTCAACAATGCATTTCTTCAACTTCGAGATGACAATGGCTCCATGTATGGTGTTGTTTCCAAGGATTTTTTGGTCATTTGGGGTAAGATTCCGTCACTTGCCACCCACCCATCTCACATAAGGGGATGTGCTATGTTACCTCATATTTATCATATTTTTATATCCAAGGTTTGAATGTGTATACCTAACTTTTAAAAGTGGTGTTTCAATTAATATCAGGGATGACTCCTTGTTTCAAATTCTCAAAAATGGATAACTCATTCCATGCTTAGAGACATTGTTGCAGGGCTTATTCTTTCTCTTTTGATGTAGAGTCCTTTATATATGGAAAAGGTGATTAGTGCTTTAACCACCAAGCTCAAACTTGTGGTGATTAATCCAAAAGAAGACTATTTCAGCTATTATTAATTGATTTCTTGTTTTAATGGTTTTGGTCAAAATAATTGTATTAAAGGATCTTACATCGTGGAAATCATTTTTTTCTTGGGATGCCTTTATACATCCTTGTGAAAAAGGAATCTTCATCAAGGAATTTTTAGAAGCTAATGATAGGGGAAAAGATGTTGTAAAATAGTGTCTATTTTTAGGGGAACACTAATATGTTTATTGAACCTTGGCATTGATCATTTGATCGTTGCACAAAGGTCCTATCATCTCTCCCAATTTAGGTGAGGATTATGAGTCTTCCTCTTCATTTTTGGAATATGGACTCCCTTTATGCTCTTGTGGATTTAGTGAAAAAAAATATTATGGTTTTCGTAGAGGTCATTTATGGTCTCAAAACCACCTATGCAATGATTTGAGTGGATTCATGTTGACATGGATATAAGCATTGACATGCCATAGGAAATTATTTTGGATGTGGAAGAATTTTTCTTGAATCAAGTGTTGCACTATGAGCAAGTGGATTTCAAGTGTAAATCTTGTTTTAAGATTGGTCATTTGGTTACTTCTTGTATGAAGTAGATTTCTAAGGATTCTCTCACAGAGGATTCAATTTAAAAGAAAAGGTCTCTCAAGTTCACTAGTGACTTGGAGTGGAGAAACACCATATGATAATTAAGCACAAGAAGGTGAAGTCCCCCCCACTCAAAATCCCCAGCAGGTCAAGCTACATCATAGTATGCATCTTGAGAAATCCAAGTTAGTTCAATCTCATGGGAAGTTGGATGATGACTCTCTATATATTCTAGATTATAGTGATCCCCAACTTCCTTTGGGAAGCCCTACATGAGATTTTAACGAGTTGCATCATTATCTTTCTCAAAGGTAACATATGGGAAATGGTGTTGAAGTCAAAAAATAAAAAAATGGAAGATAACACTCTCATTGATGGTTCAATTTTGGGGGATAATCTAAATTTAAAATCAATGATTTTCTATAGTATGAGAGGTTTTGAGCCTCCGTGGACATCCTCTCATCCAAGAAGAAAGAACATTAAACAAACATTGAACATAGGTAAGAATACTTTCCAACCGAACATGTACTAAGGTGTTAATTGTATGCATTGTAGTCAAGGAGCCTATATCCCCTATGAGAAGCTTGAACTCCTAATTTTCTTGGAATGTTTGAAATTCTTTTAACTGTTAATATATCTATATATGAACACACATAACATCCTTGCCATTAAACATAGTTGACTACATGATTAGGAATTGACCACTATTAACCAAAATATAATTAGCCATGATTGATTACATCCATGGTAGTTAAAACATATGTCACACTCAATGTAGAAATTGGTGAAATTCATTTTGTTTTGTACTAACTTGTATCCCTTTCCCATTGCTTGAGGTGGTTTAGAGTTTATTGGAAAATAATTAAAAAAACTAAAGAGCCTCAAAACATGGATGATGTCGAAGACAGTGTGGCAATCAGTGGATTTAACGTAGTGTCAAGTTTGTTAATGCTATCTTGGGGTCGGTGGTTTTAATGTTGCTCACACTCTCCTTCTTTGAACACTTTTCATTAATCTCACTTTCCATCCAAATGAGAGGTTGGATAGATCAGTAAGATAAGCCATAACAAAATACTCAAACACAAGGCTCACAACTAATCAAGAGTAGAGGTTGGATTGATCGGGATTGTAACACATAACAAACCACTCAAGCGCAGAGCTCAGGGCTAAATATTGGGTTAACTTGCTTGTCTCCCCCTCGTTTCAATTGGAAAAGGTATAGCCTTACTTGCTTATGACGCTAAAGACTTTGTGTATTGAAGTCAATTGAACAAGGTGCCTTATATCATTGCATGTGGATCTCTCTACAATGAATGAATATGTGTTTGTTTAGTAGAGTTTGATTACTTGGTTTCTTGCTTTTTAATGTGGACATGAAACTAGTGGTATTTGTTCTTGATTATCAAAACATTTGGGCTCTTGGAGACAATTACTCATAGAGAAATCGGTTTTGTGTGGATAAAATTACTGTGAGTTGGAGAAGGAATGCCACCAGTTTTAGCTCGCATCCAATCTTCTACTCTTTGAGATTGTTATTGATAGCGAAATAACACTGAAATTACTCTTATGTGGTTAAATTTCACTAAGATGGAGAGGGAATGACATCACTAGGTACCTGCATTTGTTCTTCCATAATTGTTTTTAGTTATATTCAATGGGACAAGGTTGCATGACAAGAATGTCTTGGGCTTCATAAATGCTAAGAATTAACCCATATGAAAATGGAAAAGGAAGTCAATACAAATCTGATTAAAAATGACTATAACAATATATTGCTATCAAGCAAATTTGTTTGTGATGGAGAAACTTCCCCTTATGAAATAATGAAGCTTTACAATGTCTAACTCATACATAATCTACAATTTGAGTCACACGAACAACAAAAGGATTTGTTCCTAACAGATACACACTTTATGTTCTTGTATTACAATTCAATAAGAGACTCAAGTCTCTATAAGTTTGCAATGCATAACCAAAACAAAGGAGAGTTATATGGAAATTATTCATTCATTTCGAAACCATTATTGTGAAAAATAACTTAATGGATGAGGCGGGTCAGTTTTCATTAAATTGCATCTTTGATTATGAACATCACGATAATCATTTTCATGACTTTTTGGAAGTCTGGATGGAATCATCATGGTCTTCAAAGTGTCCACATCGTGCTAATCATATCGCATTCTTCACCATGAATGAGATTTTAATTTTCATAATTCTTCCAATCAAGTGTCATTTAGGCCTCTCATAGATATGCTCTACCCTGATTGATAGGTATTGTCATCTTTCGATGGCTACAATCGATTTATGATTTCACGTAATATTGAAAGCACTAATATAGTTTAGGGTAGGAGTACAATCCTTAGTTATTTATTTTCCTTATTGCTTTCATGTTTTCTTCCATGGAGTAGTTTTCACATCCAACTTGAGTAAATTGGTTCCTAGCTAAGTGGTCCTTAAGGCTACTAACTTGTACCAATTAAGTTTTCATTTACTTTATATTTCTTATTTTGGTTAGCATAATTAGTTCTCGATTTCTTTTCATCAAATAGATTAGTGTTAGGGATGTTGAAATCCGCAACTTTTATTTTGTCTCTAAATATGTTACCTCATATTTATCATATTTTTATATCCAAGGTTTGAATGTGTATACCTAACTTTTAAAAGTGGTGTTTCGATTAATCTTAGGGACGACTCCTTGTTTCAAATTCTCAAAAACGGATAACTCATTCCATGTTTAGAGATATTGTTGTAGGGATTATTCTTTCTCTCTTGATGTAGAGTCCTTTATATATGGAAAAGGTCATTAGTGCTTTAACCACCAAGCTCAACCTTGTGGTGGTTAACCCAAAAGAAGACTATTTCAGCTCTTATTAATTGATTTCTTGCTTTAATGGTTTTGGTCAAAATAATTGTACTAAAGGATCTTATATCGTGGAAATCATTTTTGCTTGGGGATGCCTTTATACATCGTTGTGCAAAAGGAATCTTCATCGTGGAATTTTTAGAAGTTGATGATAGGGGAAAAGGTATCGTAAAATAGTGTCTATTTTTAGGGGAACACTAATATGTTTATGCAACCTTGACACTGATCCTTTGATCCTTGCACAAAGGTCCTATAATCTCTCCCAATTTGGGTGAGGATTATGAGCCCCCCTCTTCATTTTTGGAATATGGACTCCCTTTATGATATTGTGGATTTAGTGAAAAAAATTGTTATGGTTTTCGTAGAGGTCATTTATGATCTTAAAACCACCTATGCAATGATTTGAGTGGATTTATGTTGACATGGATATAAGCATTGACATGCCATAGGAAATTATTTTGGATGTGGAAGAAATTATCTTGAATCAAGTGTTGCACTATGAGCAAGCGACTTTCAAGTGTAAATCTTGTTTTAAGATTGGTCATTTGGCTACTTCTTGTA
>SNQJ01S0015514.1:93950-104828 GCA_010110895.2 Picea sitchensis
GACGAGAGGAGTTGAGTTGAGAGATTGCTTGAGAGAGGAAAGTGAGCATCAAGAAGGGCATGATTCCCAAGAGATCTAGGGCACAAATCCCAAGGAGGCATTTTCTATTTTGATTTGTTGCAGTGCTATTTGCTGGGACAGGCCGTACTGTACAGATTCGTATAGGTCGTACAATAGCATTCTTGAGGCACAAAAACTGAGGCAAGCTTGGGCATAGTTTTTGAGGTAGCCCTTGAAGAATTTTTTGGAGGACGACCATACAAAAGGCAAGGTACAACTGCATGTTGTGGCACGAATTTCAAGGTGCCAACTTTTAGCAAATCTGTACAACTGTATAGGCTATGGCACGATTTTCAAGACAGATTTGTCGGGGACAAAAATTGTGTTGTAAGAGGTATTTCTCTTGGATGAAAAGTGTTATTGATGCTATTCTGAACTTTCCTGAAGCAAAATAATAATATCTCTCTCTCTCGTTGGGTTTACCCACATTGGGGTTTTCCCTGGCATTTGCCTAAATTTATGTGAGTTATGGGTTGTTGTCCACTGTGTATTTATGCTGCATATTTTGCTTAGCAATGTGTATTTCTGCTTATGGAAATTTCTAAATGTGGGTATACATTTCTGAAATTTATTAAGATAGTTATCTCTAGGTTGCTAAGTGTTTGACGAAATGTGTGAATGAAATATTTCTGATTTTGTCATTAAAAATCTACAAGGAGGAGAAATCAATTGAATGAGCAAAAGACAGTCTGTAGTGGCACTTTCAACTACATAAGTTGAATACATGGCAGCTACTCATGAAAGCAAGGAAGCAACATGGTTACAAAGATTGTGTTCAGGTATTGGGTTGGTACAACAAGTTGCAAGGATAGATTGTGACAGTTAGAGTGCAATTTTTTGGGCGAAGAACCCGACTTATCATTCAAAGGCAAAGCATATTGAAGTTCAATATCACTTTGTGAGAGACATGATTGAAGAAAAGAAGGTGGTGCCGATGAACGTGGACACTTTGAAGAATGTTGCAGATTCATTAACAAAATCTGTGAGCACTAAGAAGTTCTCTTGGTGTAGAGGATCTATGGGCATTGTTACCCTGGATTGTTGACTATGTAACCCTGTAAACCCATGTATGCAAAGAAAACAACAAGTGGGAGAATGTTGGATATGTGTTATATTCTTTTCACGACTAGAACTAGTGTCTACGTTGAAATGGGCGCACAGGGGGGTACGAGGGGGGTTGCAGGAGGGCGGAGGCCCTGAAAAAAAAATTCCTCAGTTTTCATGTCCATTTTTGGGCAGTCCTTGATTTTCATGTCCATTTATGGGTGATTTTTCGACACATGGTTTTTCCCCGATGGTTTTCTATTTACAGTTAAGGAATTAGGGTTGTTGACTAATCCAGGTCATTGGATTAGGGTTTTGGATGTTGTTGGCTCCTATATGTATATTGTATTGTAAACAATGTTTGATATATGAATATAGAATATGTTGGTTTTCCCGATTTGGGTTTCCAGGGGAAAAATCTCTATGTAATGTGTGTATTTTCCATTGTATATTTTTTGTTCTTTTATTGAAAACTTGTTTGTAGTAAAATATTGTACAAGGTTAAAATCTACATTATCCTTATCACATACAACAATTCCATAGACAAGATCTGTGGTTCTCCATAGACAATTGACCAAATATGCTTCTTGTATTCTTCCCAACTCACTCTCTTTTTATGATTATGGTGCTTGACATACTTTAGGTACATTATTTCATTACTTCATATTCAATGTTTATGAATTATGTACTTGTTATGAAAGTGGTGATCATTGTTTGAGTTGGATCATTGATCATGATGCTCTAAATTTGTTCCTTTTTCCTTGTTTCACCTTGGTGATCATCATTGTCTTCTAGATAAGTGTTGTCACTCATGGGTTGAGTTGTACTATTAGGGGGCTTTGAGAGGTGTAGCATGTCCATATCCCAATCCTTACATAACACTCTCCACCATTCCTAATTTTTCTTGTCATGCTCATGTGTTGGTTGTCATATGTCACACAAAAGGGTTTGTGCCTCAGAGTCCCATTAGAAGAGGATCACCCCAATAGAGCTATAAGCTCAAGGTGAAGAGCAAATAAAAAAGAGAGAAAGAAAACAAAAGTAAAAAACCAAAGGAAATAGAGCATGAACAATGCCCCCCTGCCACGAGGCCATTACCCCAAGTCCTATGTAATAAAATGCACATCTAAAAAAAGGACTAAATAAATAAAGTAAAAAACCATAAAATGTTAAAAGAACAAAGAAACAGGCAAAAGAGGGATAGAAAGATACAACGTCGAGGAAAGGGCAACTCAATGCATAAATTCTCCCTGATACTTCAAAGGCACTCGTGTGGATGAATATCTTAAACAACCTCATATGGCAGTGCAATACAACTCATGTAGTTACCCACCAAACCGTACCATCTATCACTACAAATGCTCCTTTATGGGTTTTCTTGGGAACCACTTCTCTTCTTGGGTGTTGACACATGTAATAGGGGTTAATGATGCCCCCATCATACCTAAACTTGGAAAATTTTATGAATTCTATGAGTTATTGTGAAGTTAGAAGATAATACTTAATGTGATCTACCTAATGGCATTTACATTTTACCTTACTCACTTTTTCTGTTCCATTGGACTTAAGCACATGTCTCCAGATTGATGACTACTTTGGGTCACTTGGGCCTTACTTTGGATGATGTACTTTGCATGGATATGACTTGGATTGAGGCTTGTTCCTTTGGTGGATGTTGAGGAGGCCACTTGCATGCTTGATGGAGGTTGTTCCACTTATTTTGGAGATCGTTGGGGCTTTTGAGGAGGATGTTACACCTTGTGGATGAAATGTTGCACCCTTTGGAGGGAATATTTCACTTTTGAGCCCATCTTTATGCCTTTTCACATTATTTGAATGAGTCATCCACTCTCGGGAGCCCACACGTGTGACTTGATCATGCATTTATGGAGGACAACTTGGCATTTGAGCATGTTTTACATCATTTTGGGAGCATCGTTGGGATTGTTTTTACTCATCCACTTTTGTATCATGGCTATTTGATCTACTTTTACCTTATCTTTAGGGCTTGTAAAGAGATATAGGTAGTTTTTATATTTTCTTAGGATAAAAGCTAAGAAAATATTATTGTTGTAATGAGAAGGGTGATAGATCTCTCATATAAATAGAGAAGCACTTCTCATTTGTAAATCATTGCTAGAACTTATGGATAACATTATGTGATTACTTCTACTTCTCTATTTTTGCTATGGATGGATAACTAGAGCAACTTCTCGAGGATGATGTCTTGTGGATGCTTTGCAAATTAAATGGACTCTCTTGGCAAAGGTTTTGTGGATGAATTAATTTATTGAGTAAGTGGTCTCATTTAATCTTGATGGATGTTGTTTATGAATGATTGCAAGTGTAGTTGTACTTCTCTGTGAATCCTCTGTGAGGGAATCCTTAGAAATCTACTTAATACAAGAAGTAGCCAAATGACCAATCTTAAAACAAGATTTACACTTGAAAGTCGCTTGCTCATAGTGCAACACTTGATTCAAGATAATTTCTTCCACATCCAAAATAATTTCCTATGGCATGTCAATGCTTATATCCATGTCAACATAAATCCACTCAAATCATTGCATAGGTGGTTTTAAGATCATAAATGACCTCTACGAAAACCATAACAATTTTTTTCACTAAATCCACAATATCATAAAGGGAGTCCATATTCCAAAAATGAAGAGGGGGGCTCATAATCCTCACCCAAATTGGGAGAGATTATAGGACCTTTGTGCAAGGATCAAAGGATCAGTGTCAAGGTTGCATAAACATATTAGTGTTCCCCTAAAAATAGACACTATTTTACGATACCTTTTCCCCTATCATCAACTTCTAAAAATTCCACGATGAAGATTCCTTTTGCACAACGATGTATAAAGGCATCCCCAAGCAAAAATGATTTCCACGATATAAGATCCTTTAGTACAATTATTTTGACCAAAACCATTAAAGCAAGAAATCAATTAATAAGAGCTGAAATAGTCTTCTTTTGGGTTAACCACCACAAGGTTGAGCTTGGTGGTTAAAGCACTAATGACCTTTTCCATATATAAAGGACTCTACATCAAGAGAGAAAGAATAATCCCTACAACAATATCTCTAAACATGGAATGAGTTATCCGTTTTTGAGAATTTGAAACAAGGAGTCGTCCCTAAGATTAATCGAAACACCACTTTTAAAAGTTAGGTATACACATTCAAACCTTGGATATAAAAATATGATAAATATGAGGTAACATATTTAGAGACAAAATAAAAGTTGCGGATTTCAACATCCCTAACACTAATCTATTTGATGAAAAGAAATCGAGAACTAATTATGCTAACCAAAATAAGAAATATAAAGTAAATGAAAACTTAATTGGTACAAGTTAGTAGCCTTAAGGACCACTTAGCTAGGAACCAATTTACTCAAGTTGGATGTGAAAACTACTCCATGGAAGAAAACATGAAAGCAATAAGGAAAATAAATAACTAAGGATTGTACTCCTACCCTAAACTATATTAGTGCTTTCAATATTACGTGAAATCATAAATCGATTGTAGCCATCGAAAGATGACAATACCTATCAATCAGGGTAGAGCATATCTATGAGAGGCCTAAATGACACTTGATTGGAAGAATTATGAAAATTAAAATCTCATTCATGGTGAAGAATGCGATATGATTAGCACGATGTGGACACTTTGAAGACCATGATGATTCCATCCAGACTTCCAAAAAGTCATGAAAATGATTATCGTGATGTTCATAATCAAAGATGCAATTTAATGAAAACTGACCCGCCTCATCCATTAAGTTATTTTTCACAATAATGGTTTCGAAATGAATGAATAATTTCCATATAACTCTCCTTTGTTTTGGTTATGCATTGCAAACTTATAGAGACTTGAGTCTCTTATTGAATTGTAATACAAGAACATAAAGTGTGTATCTGTTAGGAACAAATCCTTTTGTTGTTCGTGTGACTCAAATTGTAGATTATGTATGAGTTAGACATTGTAAAGCTTCATTATTTCATAAGGGGAAGTTTCTCCATCACAAACAAATTTGCTTGATAGCAATATATTGTTATAGTCATTTTTAATCAGATTTGTATTGACTTCCTTTTCCATTTTCATATGGGTTAATTCTTAGCATTTATGAAGCCCAAGACATTCTTGTCATGCAACCTTGTCCCATTGAATATAACTAAAAACAATTATGGAAGAACAAATGCAGGTACCTAGTGATGTCATTCCCTCTCCATCTTAGTGAAATTTAACCACATAAGAGTAATTTCAGTGTTATTTCGCTATCAATAACAATCTCAAAGAGTAGAAGATTGGATGCGAGCTAAAACTGGTGGCATTCCTTCTCCAACTCACAGTAATTTTATCCACACAAAACCGATTTCTCTATGAGTAATTGTCTCCAAGAGCCCAAATGTTTTGATAATCAAGAACAAATACCACTAGTTTCATGTCCACATTAAAAAGCAAGAAACCAAGTAATCAAACTCTACTAAACAAACACATATTCATTCATTGTAGAGAGATCCACATGCAATGATATAAGGCACCTTGTTCAATTGACTTCAATACACAAAGTCTTTAGCGTCATAAGCAAGTAAGGCTATACCTTTTCCAATTGAAACGAGGGGGAGACAAGCAAGTTAACCCAATATTTAGCCCTGAGCTCTGCGCTTGAGTGGTTTGTTATGTGTTACAATCCCGATCAATCCAACCTCTACTCTTGATTAGTTGTGAGCCTTGTGTTTGAGTATTTTGTTATGGCTTATCTTACTGATCTATCCAACCTCTCATTTGGATGGAAAGTGAGATTAATGAAAAGTGTTCAAAGAAGGAGAGTGTGAGCAACATTAAAACCACCGACCCCAAGATAGCATTAACAAACTTGACACTACGTTAAATCCACTGATTGCCACACTGTCTTCGACATCATCCATGTTTTGAGGCTCTTTAGTTTTTTTAATTATTTTCCAATAAACTCTAAACCACCTCAAGCAATGGGAAAGGGATACAAGTTAGTACAAAACAAAATGAATTTCACCAATTTCTACATTGAGTGTGACATATGTTTTAACTACCATGGATGTAATCAATCATGGCTAATTATATTTTGGTTAATAGTGGTCAATTCCTAATCATGTAGTCAACTATGTTTAATGGCAAGGATGTTATGTGTGTTCATATATAGATATATTAACAGTTAAAAGAATTTCAAACATTCCAAGAAAATTAGGAGTTCAAGCTTCTCATAGGGGATATAGGCTCCTTGACTACAATGCATACAATTAACACCTTAGTACATGTTCGGTTGGAAAGTATTCTTACCTATGTTCAATGTTTGTTTAATGTTCTTTCTTCTTGGATGAGAGGATGTCCACGGAGGCTCAAAACCTCTCATACTATAGAAAATCATTGATTTTAAATTTAGATTATCCCCCAAAATTGAACCATCAATGAGAGTGTTATCTTCCATTTTTTTATTTTTTGACTTCAACACCATTTCCCATATGTTACCTTTGAGAAAGATAATGATGCAACTCGTTAAAATCTCATGTAGGGCTTCCCAAAGGAAGTTGGGGATCACTATAATCTAGAATATATAGAGAGTCATCATCCAACTTCCCATGAGATTGAACTAACTTGGATTTCTCAAGATGCATACTATGATGTAGCTTGACCTGCTGGGGATTTTGAGTGGGGGGGACTTCACCTTCTTGTGCTTAATTATCATATGGTGTTTCTCCACTCCAAGTCACTAGTGAACTTGAGAGACCTTTTCTTTTAAATTGAATCCTCTGTGAGAGAATCCTTAGAAATCTACTTCATACAAGAAGTAACCAAATGACCAATCTTAAAACAAGATTTACACTTGAAATCCACTTGCTCATAGTGCAACACTTGATTCAAGAAAAATTCTTCCACATCCAAAATAATTTCCTATGGCATGTCAATGCTTATATCCATGTCAACATGAATCCACTCAAATCATTGCATAGGTGGTTTTGAGACCATAAATGACCTCTACGAAAACCATAATATTTTTTTTCACTAAATCCACAAGAGCATAAAGGGAGTCCATATTCCAAAAATGAAGAGGAAGACTCATAATCCTCACCTAAATTGGGAGAGATGATAGGACCTTTGTGCAACGATCAAATGATCAATGCCAAGGTTCAATAAACATATTAGTGTTCCCCTAAAAATAGACACTATTTTACAACATCTTTTCCCCTATCATTAGCTTCTAAAAATTCCTTGATGAAGATTCCTTTTTCACAAGGATGTATAAAGGCATCCCAAGAAAAAAATGATTTCCACGATGTAAGATCCTTTAATACAATTATTTTGACCAAAACCATTAAAACAAGAAATCAATTAATAATAGCTGAAATAGTCTTCTTTTGGATTAATCACCACAAGTTTGAGCTTGGTGGTTAAAGCACTAATCACCTTTTCCATATATAAAGGACTCTACATCAAAAGAGAAAGAATAAGCCCTGCAACAATGTCTCTAAGCATGGAATGAGTTATCCATTTTTGAGAATTTGAAACAAGGAGTCATCCCTGATATTAATTGAAACACCACTTTTAAAAGTTAGGTATACACATTCAAACCTTGGATATAAAAATATGATAAATATGAGGTAACATAGCACATCCCCTTATGTGAGATGGGTGGGTGGCAAGTGACGGAATCTTACCCCAAATGACCAAAAAATCCTTGGAAACAACACCATACATGGAGCCATTGTCATCTCGAAGTTGAAGAAATGCATTGTTGAGCAATTACTTCCTACTTAACAAGGGTAGTTACTGAGCAACAAGTCCCTGCTAAGAAGGTAGACTTGTTGCTTCGATATTCGTAGGACAAGTCTCCAATGGTACAGATGCTGGTATTTTATGTGAAAACTTATCCATGCTACATAGTTTCTCTCTAGTAGCCCAGTCGAGTAGTCCAAGTTAGAGTAGAATAGCCCAAGAAGAGTGGATATGAGGACTTCGTTGTTGTTCGTTGTAACCAAGTTTGGTAGCCAACAAGTGAATGACATAATAATTGTTTTGAAAAAAATCCTGGAAAGTATCAATGCACCTGAAAAGGGAAAAAAAAGGAAAAAACTCCTGGAAACTAATGAATTTTAATTATGGTTCTCGACTCTTCTTATCACAGTACAACATTACATTAATCCGTTTTGATTCTCATAAACAAAGGGGCATGTCCATGTTAAACATGCATTGTGATGTGGATTTTCTGTTAAATCAGATTGAAAAAGGAAAAAATCATGGGTACCTATCGTCCGTGGACAAAAAGTTGTTTTTATTTACAACATACAAAAAATCAAATATCCCCGTTGAGGTGTTGTTAATTCACTCTGAATGAAATTCCATTGGATTACATAGAAGCACATACACTGGACAAATCACTCCGGTGGCATGGTCTGTACGTTTGATGTGAAAATTTGGCAAGCACTTGCAGAAAGAGCCCGTAATGGTAAATGATTTTCATCCACTAACAACAAGGAAAATGCCATCTCATTTATTGTAAGAATAATAGCGACCAAAAAAGTTCAAAAGGATGAAAATAAACTAATTATAATATGCAATTTATGAGGAGTAAAAAATAAATAATTTTTTTTTCCATAAAGCATTAAACTAATTATAATTATAATATAGAATTTCCAAGAAATTGACCACCTGTCCATGAAAAAAGGACATGCGTCCATAAACCAAAAAGAAACTCCATGGGGCTATTGATGTCTAACGCCACTACCTTTGGCAAAATCAATCCATACATCAATGAAACAAGAAGCAAACTACAAAAACAACCATGGAACCATGTAAGTGGATTAAAGATAGTGATGGGGCTTGTGGCATGTTTATGGTGCAACTGGATATGCTTTGGTATTGCTTTGTTCTTTTGGATCTTCAATGCCCATGCCACCTGCTGTGTGGTCAATAGTGTTAACCTCCATAAATTTTGGGCAGAAGCATTCTCCTGGAGTAGATTCATAGTCATGATATGGGGCACCAACGTGAAAATCTTCAGAGCCTTCCATGATACCGACACCATCGTTTTCACAGGTTTCTTCTTTAGTGGCTTCAAAATTGAAATTTTGAGCATCGAACTTCAGTCATAACATCAACAACACCCTCATGACTTTGAGCATCATCCTCTCCAAAACTGCCTTCAGAATTTGAAACACTTTTGTCCACAGGGAATTCCAGAAGATTTTCTCTTCCTTCCAAACCAATGCCTTCACTATCTTCAATGAAAACACATAGATCTTCCTCCTTTAGGGCTATCAAAAGCTTATAATATGCATCTTCAAAACTCAACATGACAAAATATTACAGATGTTGATTCATGCATTTTATAAAAGAATTGGTGTGTATTCTTGGTTCAGTAATTTTTCCAAATACCATCGGTATCCAGGGCTTCACATACTTTCTCTTCAAGATCAACATAAGCTTGTTCTACTGATAAGTAATTCCAACGAGCATCTTGTGACCCTTTTTGTTCCCTAAACATTCTTGAATCAAGCTAGAAGTATTTCCTTCATGACAAAACCCATTCAAGCCTTCTTTCGTTTGTATTTCAGTCTCCTTCTGAGCATAGTGCCATTCTATTGTGGGTTTAGGCCAATCACATGACTCCTTGTCTACATTGGTATTGCTTCGTTTCTTTGGATCCATAACAAACTGTATAACAAATTGGTGGCACAATATAGCGTGGATAGTGTAATAAACAAAGAAGGGTACCTTAATTCTATAATCAACGAAGATAAAGATAATGCCAAGAGGCATTGCGGCAGGTAACACTAGAATTCGGGTGTGCGACTAGACTAGAACTTTAGCAACCAACCCTTAAGACTCACGAGACTTCCCAAGGGGTTTGCCTAATGATAATTGCTCCTATGACGCTTAGAAAATTATGCAGGTACTTCACATGATAAATCTTCACATTAATCACGTCGCACCCCGTAACTGTACATGGGGCAAAGAGTGGAGTATGTTTTATTTTATGACTTACTCCCGCTTGGTGATCACCTGCTCCGCTTTGAAAGGCTGTAGTGGCTTTCTTTATAGATGAAAGAAACCGATCAATCGTTTTTTGATACCGATCGATTTGGGTGGGAAAGGTTTTTGGAACATAATAGGAAGGAATCCTCGTTATAATAGAGACAACATTACACATATATAAAAAGAAGGACTTCCTTATAAAGTAAACGATATAAAAAATGTTCGAGCAAGGAGCATAGTAATTGAGGATCCCCCGTGCAATGGATTCATAGTGGGAGATGATTGCCTCAGGGTGGTTTCTCCAATTGTGCTTGGTGTCTGGAGAGAGGAGCTTGAAATGTGGGTTCGTGGCAGTGAGAGGGAGGGAGAACCTATAGTTCGTGACTATGAGAGGGAGGGAGAAGCTACGTGTAATAAGGACAACAGAGAGGGAGAAGTTACCTGTGATAAGGAGGATAGCAGAAGTAATACATTGATGATTAAAGAATTTTTGCTCTCGATAGAGGCAGGCTTAGGAGCCTAACGACTTGAAGGATCTGAAGAATATAGAGGAATAGAAGCTGCAATCATCCGGAGTCTAAGCTCATCACAAATACAGGTATGCCAATATTATTACATATTATTTGTATTATTACATATTATCCATAAAATTGAAAGCACAAACAGATAGGGTTAATGTCTTTTACCAAAATAACTCTGTAATTGCTTCAACTATTCATTAAATAACACACAAATTGCTTCAACTCAGTAATGATA
>SNQJ01S0015515.1:19396-30283 GCA_010110895.2 Picea sitchensis
ATATGTTAAGGTTAATTGGGTTTAACTTGAGTGGTTAAGAGGATTTAAGAGAAGTTGTTATCCTCTGATCCAGATTATTTTCGGCACGAAATGAGATCGGAGATATAATAAAGAAATGCACAGAGATATCACAGATATTCAATAATATAACATAAATGTATCAGAGATGCAACCATAAACACAGATATACAGTAACACACGATTTCTATTAATGAAATAAATGTACAGAGACTGTAAAAATACAGAGTGAAAGACTCGCTAGAATGGTGGCAACTTATCTATGAGAAGAGATGTGACGCCTACTTGCATTCATAAGAAGATGGTTACAATGAGGCTATGAAGACCTTTTTACAATAAACAGGAATGCCAAAACCCCTAGACATCCAAAAACCTAACCCTAGGAGATGAAGCACCAAAAGTCACGTGGGCCCCATTTGGGTAAGTGAGTACATCAACTTCCCGGGGTCGTAACTTTTGCATACGATCTCCGTTTTAGGCGTATGATAGCTCGTTGGAAAGGTATCGTTGAGGAGAATCATTTTGGGGGCTCAATCATGCCTTTGGATATCATTGAGAACCTATATCTCGAAAAACATTTATTTAGGCCCTCAAAATGGCCCCGGAAGTTAAAACCTGCTAAAAATAGTAAATTGCCAAAATTGCCAGAAAATTGTTTTGAGCCAGTCGAAAAAGGTGGGTGGCCACTGATATCCACCTGGATCAATCCTTTCTCCTTAGGAATAAATGGTCTCCATTGCGTTGATTTTCTGGGGGAGAGGGAAAAGCGTTTGCTGGATCTGCATCTTGGTGAGCTGCTTGTATTGCTGGAGACATCGCACTGCTCAGTTTGTGGAAGTATGTTAAGAACCTGTTGAGGCTGAGGCTGTTCAACAAGTCGATATACATGAGAGGATGGTGTGCAGAAGGAATCTTTGTGCTTTGATGCAGCCTTGTCGACCTGCTTCTATTGGATAGAAGGTGCTTGGGATGAGGTTGTAGTGGTTGCAGTGTCCTTCTGTTCTCCTTTTGAAAAGATTGTGAAGAAGTTAAATTTTGCAGTATGAGATACTATCTTGCGACACTTTTTAGGTGGAACAATAGTCATAACTACCTCTGGTATTCTGTAGAGATGACCCCCCAAAGTAACAATGACACTACGAGGCCAAGACTCATAAACAACAGGGTGCTTCCACATATATGACTGGCCCAAGAGAACATCACAGACATCCAGTGGGGCAACATCACATAATACCTCGTCCTTGAAGGGCTGGATGTCGTATGACAATCAACATTGTTGGTTGACACGAAGATCTCGTCCTTGGCGAAGCCACCCGATGTTGTATGGTTGCGGGTCTGGTGTTGTTGAAAATCTCAATTGTTTGATGACCTCGCTGAGATGAGGTTCTTCTAGCTTCCGCTATCAACAATAAATGCAATGAGGTCCCCTTTACCCACATCTGTGAATGAAAAAGTCTCTCCCCCTCTTCGGGATCTGTTGGTTCTTCTGGTTGAATTGTTGTGGTTGTGATAATAGCAGTGGGGTCTGTGTCAATGATTTGTCCTTTACCAGTATTTTCAGAATTGGATTCTGAATCAAGGTTTGACTCCTTGTCTTTGATCTCAGCCACCAATGACTGTTTTGAGCGACATTCATCGATGTTGTGCCAGTAGCTTTTGTGGAAATCACACCATTTTCCGGTGTCCTTCTTTGTCTTCCCGTGACCCTTATTTTCCTGTGTCTTGGACTGGTTTTTAGGAGACTGTTTGTTAGGGCTGTCTTTGTCATAGTTTGGTTGTTGCGGATTTACATATCCGAAATCTCGTTTGTTCTGGTGCTTAAATTTCTGCTCGATTTTAACATCATATTGATAAGCAACATCGAGTGATGAGATGTCCATAAAATCCATTTCAGTCTAGATGTATCTGTGTAGAGCCCCACAGTATTTCAGAACCAAATGTCGCTCAGAGTCTTTGATACCCAACTTGGTGTGAAAGGTATGGAAGGTATTGGTGAACTCCAGAACTTCTTAGCCCCTCTCTTACTGCAGTGTGGTCCATCTCATGTACTAGTCCTCATAGTTTCCAATAGGGTAATACTATTCCTTTACCGCATCCACAAAAAAATCCCAAGTGGGATTGGCCCCGTATATTCCAGATTCCACTGTGGAAATTTGCTCCCAGTAAGTTTCCCACCATTGTTTGACATGAGGGAGAGCTTTAATGAATGCGAAGGTGATCTTTTATTTGTCAAAAAAATTGTGAACAGAGAAATAACCTTCTAGCAGAGTTAACCATTTTTCTAGGGCTTCTGCATCTATCTGTCCTTCAAATACATGAATATCAAAATTAACTTGTACCTTGAATGGCGAGGTGCCTCCAAAGTGGTCGCTTGATGAAGATGCGCCTGCTGTTATTGGCAGGCGTTGAAGGATGTGGGAAAAATTCTCCATCATTTCGTTCCTTTGTTGCGTGAGAGCTTGCTCAAGCAACAGATCAATAGGATCGTCTGCTCCGTCGTTTTTCTTTTCTTCCGCCATTGAGGGTTTCTTGGGTGTGCGAGAGCGATTGTCTTCGAGAGAGATAAGCTTGAGACCCAACTTTCTATACTCGGACCTCGTCGGGGACATGCACTGAAAAAACGATTAAGAGCAGCCTTCTCTGATACCACTAATCCGGATTATTTTCAGCACGAAATGAGATCGGAGATATAATAAAGAAATGCACAGAGATATCACAGATATTCAATAATATAACAGAAATGTATCAGAGATGCAACCATAAACACATATATACAATAATACATGATTTCTATTAATGAAATAAATGTACAGAGACTGTAAAAATACAGAGTGAAAGACTCGCTAGAATGGTGGCAACTTATCTCTGAGAAGAGATGTGACTGCTACTCACATTCGCAAGAATATGGTTACAATGAGGCTCTGAAGGCCTTTTTACAATAAACAGGAATGCCAAAAACCCTAGACATCGAAAAACCTAACCCTAGGAGATCAAGCGCCAAAAATCATGTGGGCCCTGTTTGGGTAAGTGAGTACATCAACTTCCCGAGGTCGTAACATTTGCATACGATCTCTGTTTTAGGCGTATGATAGCTCGTTGGAAAGGTATCGTCGAGGAGAATAATTTTGGGGCCTCAATCATGCCTTTAGATATATTTAAGAACCTCTATCTCGAAAAATCTTTATTTAGGCCCTCAAAATGGCCCCAGAAGTTAAAACCTGCTAAAAATAGTAAATTGCCAAAATTGCCAGAAAACTGTTTTGAGCCAGTAAAAAATGGTGGGTGGCCACCGATATCCACCTGGATCAATCCTCCCTCCTTAGGAAGCAATGGTCTCCATTGCGTTGAGTTTCTGGGGGAGAGGGAAAAGCGTTTGCTAGATCTACATCTTGGTGAGCTGCTTGTATTACTGGAGACATCGCACTGCTCAGTTTGTGGAAGTATGTCAAGAACCTATTGAGGCTGAGGTTGTTCAACAAGTCGAGATACATGAGAGGACGGTGTGCAGAAGGAATCTTTGCGCTTTCTGCATCCTTTTCGACCTGCTTCTGTTGGATAGAAGGTGCTTGGGGCGAGGCTATAGTGGTTGTAGTGTCCTTCTGTTCTCCTTTTGAACAGATTGTGAAGAAGCTAAATTTTGTAGTATAAGATACTACCTTGCGACACTTTTTAGGTGGAACAATAGTCGGAACTACCTCTGGTATTCTGTAGAGATGACCCCCCAAAGAAACAATGACACTACGGGGTCGAGACTCATAAACAACATGGCGCTTCCACATATATGGCTGGCCCCAGAGAACATCACAAACATCCAGTGGGGAAACATCACACAATACCTAGTCCTTGAAGGGCTGGATGCCATATGACAATTGACATTGTTGGCTGACACAAAGATCTCGTCCTTGGCGAAGCCACCCGATGTTGTATGATTGCGGGTGTGGTGTTGTTGAAAATCCCAACTGTTTGACGACCTCTGCTTAGATGAGGTTCTTCTGGCTTCCACTATCAACAATAAAATGCAGCGGGGTCCCATTTACCCACATATGTGAATGAAAAAGGCTCTCCCCCTCTTCAGGATCTGTTGGTTCTTTTGGTTGAATTACTGTGGTTGCGACAATAGCAGTGGGGTCTGCATCAATGATCTGTCATTTACCAATATTTTCAGAATTGGATTATGAATCAGGGTTCGGCTCCTTATCTTTGATCTCAGCCACCAATGACTATTTTGAGCGACATTCATCAGTGTTGTGCCAGTATCTTTTGTGGAAATCACACCATTTTTCGGTGTCCTTCTTTGTCTTCCTGTGACCCTTCTTTTCATGTGTCTTGGACTAGTTTTCGGGAGACTGTTTGTTAGGGATGTCTTTGTCATAGTTTGGTTGTTGCAGATTTACATATCCGAAATCCCGTTTGTTCTGGTTCTTAAATTTCTGCTCAATTTTAACAACATATCGATAAGCAACACCGAGTGATGAGATGTCCATAAAATCCATTTCAATCTGGATGTATCTGTGTAGAGCCCCACGGTATTTCAGAACCAAATGTTGCTCGGAGTCTTTGATACCCAGCTTGGTGCACAATGTATGAAAGGTATTGGTGAACTCCGGAACTGCTTGGCCCCTCTCTTTCCGTAGTGTGGTCCATCTCATGTATTGGTCTTCATAGTTTCCAACAGGGTAATACTGTTCCTTTACCGCATCCACAAAAAAATCCCAAGTGGGATCGACCCCGTATATTCCAGACTCCTCTGTGGAAATTTTCTCCCAGTAAGTTTCCCACCATTATTTGACACGAGGGAGAGCTTTAAGGAGTGTGAAGGTGATATTTTCTTTGTCGGAAAAATTGTGAACAGAGAAATAACCTTCTAGCAGAGTTAACCATTTTTCTAGGGCTTCTGCATCTATATGTCCTTCAAATACAGGAATATCAAAATTAACTTGTACCTTGAAAGGCGAGGTGCCTCCAAAGTGGCCGCTTGATGAAGATGCATCTGTTGTTATCGACAGGTGTTGAAGGATGTAGGCAAAATTCTCCATCATTTCATCCCTTTGTCGCGTGAGAGCTTGCTCAAGCAACAGATCGATAGGATCGTCTGCTCCGTCATTTTTCTTTTCTTCCTCCATTGAGGGTTTCTTGGGTGTGCGAGAGAGATTTTCTTCAAGAGAGACAAGCTCGAGACCCAACTTTCTATACTCGGACCTCGTCGGGGACATGCACCGAAAAAATGATTAAGAGTAGCCTGCTCTGATACCACTGATCCAGATTATTTTCGGCACAAAATGAGATCGGAGATATAATAAAGAAATGCACAGAGATATCACATATATTCAATAATATAACATAAATGTATCAGAGATGCAACCATAAACACATATATACAGTAATACACGATTTCTATTAATGAAAAAAATGTATAGAGACTGTAAAAATACAGAGTGAAAGACTTGCTAGAATGGTGGCAGCTTATCTCTGAGAAGAGATGTGACGGCTACTCACATTCGCAAGAAGATGGTTACAATGAGGCTCTGAAGGCCTTTTTACAATAAACAGGAATGCCAAAAACCCTAGACATCCAAAAAACTGTTTTGAGCTAGTCGAAAAAGGTGGGTGGCCACCGATATCCACCTGGATCATCCTCTCCATCCAAGTTCATATTTAAGATCTAGAAGATGGATGTGATGTTTCAAACATTTTTTTAGTCCCAAGGAATTGCTCAATCAATTGAACTATCCACCCAAGGCATATTGTCAATAGGTAAATACAGTGGATCCCATTGGGGTTACCAATTTCTATCATGACTAGCAATTGATTCAACCTCCATCCTAATATTCCATAAAAGGGGAGGATCCAACAAGATTTTTCTTGGATAAAAAATACACTACATGATACAATTGTTTAAAGACAAAGGAGTTGCATAAAATAATATGCATTCAAAATGATTAATGCATACTACCTTTACATTTAAGAATATCAGGGTTCGTATAGAGGGTTCAAGACCTCATTTCTATGGAAATTATTACTTGTTTTTGGAATTTGAGCAAAATAGATTGTTTTGAGGACAACACGAATAATTAGTCCTTTCCTTTGCTCAATTATTCCCCCTTGGATATAATTTTTCATATCTTTGTGATGTGAATAAGATTCCTTGTAGAGAAATGGGAGAGTAGACATTGTTTCCACACACACACACCAAAAACAAAAAACTATGTTGAGTGTTCTATTCAATAATGAAATAATATAGATATAAATAAATCAAACTTTGTTTTAATGTAGATACACTATCTTAGCACACTAACAACTTCTTGTGAGAAAATATTAACCACACACCAAAATAGGAGCCAACTTCTTGTGAGAAAATATTAACCACACACCAAAATAGGAGCCAACTAATTAGAGAGAATCTCTCATATCCAACTAATCTAACAACCCCCTAAAACTTAGAATAAAAATATTCATATAGAGACAAACTCTACCTCACTATGACTAGTAATAATAACAACCACAATCTTTAGTATGATCCAATATCACACATAAGACAAGTAGGAATTACTCATTCCAACATTCCCCCTACGTGTTGATCTGGATTTATGAGCAGAACGAAATGAAAACACAAATGTATAATATTAGCATAGAGTTACAATGAATAATAACATAGATACAATAAAACTTGACTTATATTAAATGAGAAATATGATGAAACTGTAAAATGTAGACTGAAACAAGCTTGCTAGAATGGTGACAACTTATCTTTGAGAAGAGATGTGAAAGGTATGCTCATTCGCAAGATGAGTAAAATAAGAATCCAAAGGCCTTTTTACATCAAACATAAATGAAAAAAATCTAGACATCCAAAAACCTAACCCTAGGAGATGAAGCGCCAAAAGTCACGTGGGCCTCGTTGGGGTAAGTTGGTACATCAACTTCCCGATGTCGTAACTTTTGCATACGATCTTCGTTTTAGGTACACGATATCTCGTTGGAAAGGTATATCCAAGGAATACACATTATTCCACCACACTTTGATTCTGTATATGGTGTGACTATGGTGGGCCCAAAAACTGTTGTTTAGGGCCTCAAAATGACCCGAAATATATAGAAAAAAACTGCCAAGATAAAAAAACGTAACTGCCAAGATGAAAGTTGTATGCAAGGCAACTAGAAGAGGTGGGTGGCCACTGATATCCACCTGGATAAATCCTCTCTCCTTAGGAAGAAATGTTCTCCATTGCATTGAGTTCCCCCATGTTGGGGACCTATAATCATAGGTAACTTGATTCTTCAGCTGTTGATTTGGCGTTTCTCCCGTGATGAAGACATCTGGCTCATTTGATTCCATTTTCCCCTCCACCCATTTCATCCGATCCTTCATCACCCTACTACATCCTTCATCCCTTCACCCCATTCGCCAATTTTATCCCTACACGAATAAACAAACTTAGGATGAAGAAAAATCAATTGGTTAGTAATGTTAGTAATAAGTTTAGTATAGTTAGAATAGGTTAGACTAATTAATAATTAATTAATTAATTAATAATTAAGTTAAATTAATTTAGGTTAATATTAAACATTAAAACAATATTAATAAAAATTATAAAAAACATTAAATAAAAAATGCATATAAATGAAAACAATAACTAAAATATATAAAAATTAAACTTAAAACAAAATAAAAAACATAATGAAAACCAAATTATAAAATAAAAACAAATAAAATCTAAATTAAAACACGCAATAAACTTAATAAAACAATAAAAAACATTTAGATAAAAACATTAATAAAAACATACATTAAACAATAAACGAAACGTAATTTAAAACATATAATAATTAATTGAAAAAACAAATTAAATAAAAAAAACATATAATAAAACATAAAATACATAAAACAAAACAAAAACACGTAATATAACAAATATAATAAACAAAAACAAAAATTAAAAATTAAAAAACAAAAAACAAAAAACAAAAAATAAACTTATCCTAAGTTTTCTACCTCACATCACATCACAAAACAAATCAACGTCCAATATTCATATCGGACCCCCCATTGCCATCCAAACTTTAACGAGAGAGGGGGGTCCGATATCCAAAACCACCTAGGACACTTGTCACCTCTAGATGAAATCAGACCCCCTCCCCCCTCCCAATACTGCTGGCCATCTCAGGGGGGTCTGACATACCACTTACCTCCCCAAAACCGCCCTCCCCCCAAAACTCAAAACCACCATTTTTGCCAGTTTGACCAGTTTTTTTCCGAGAAGGATTCCGGGCAAACGAAAAGGAATTTTGAAAAATCGAGAGAGGGTTTTCTTCATAACAGGCTGAAGAAAAAAAAAATCTCTCATTTTTTGCACAGGTGCCACCATCTGGGAGAATCGAAGCTGCCTTTCAGCCTCATTTTTCGGATTTCTGGTTCTTTATGTTTCATCCCTGATTTTGCGGGAGCTGTTTTGGCGAGATGGAGGCAAATTTGGTGAAACCAAAAGAGGTTTTTGTCCAAAACATACTCATATACAATAACCTCCTTCATTTTTCCCCCAGGTGTTATCATTAAAGAGAAACAAATGTCTGAGCGGAGCCCTTTTTGGAATAAATTCGGCCCGTCTTTCATGGCGGACAATTAAGGAATTTTGGGGATCTGTTGCTATTTTTGGCCGAGGTGGTTGAATTAAACCTCTTGAGCCTGGGGAGATTTGGTTCCATATATGGTAGTAAGAAAAATGCACAAGGGTTGATGATTGAGCTCTGGATTCATGCCCCAGAGGGGATACATTGTAATTTTCTTGATGACTTTCCAGAAATAAAAATTGTATCTGCAGGATTCTTGTGTTAGACTCCCTGGTGATGTTTTTCTCTGAGTAACTATTTTTCTTACTTTGTTAATCCATTCATGTTTTCCCTGATCTAATCATTGAAATAAATATTAAGAACATAACTTGTTTTTTGCACTCTGTTTCTGGTCTTTTAATGATCTGCATGTTTTTGTCTGAATTTGAGCATAGGAATTCTTAGCTGCTCCTCTGCTTGATGGATTTTCCCTTATTTTCCTCTCCTCCACTTGCATTTAATTCAATTTGATCCAACTGTCTTGCTATCCTACCCTGTGGAGAACAATCTTTTACATCTGAGATAGATCCATTTTCAGAAAGGTAGACCCCATGGCCCAATGAAAATTTGAGTTTTCGATCTCCCAAACATACCAAATCCATAAACAAACCCATATTCTGCATAACTAGCCTAATATCTTCTTTCCAACAAAGTTATATCAGACAGAGATATCCCTCTCTGAGTCTTGGAGGGCTAGATCCAAGACTTGAAGTGGTTTTGATGTTGCCTCTGTGACTGCCTTCACAACCTTGGGAAAATTACAGAGTGATAATAGAATGGCGACCATACTGGGGAACTTTCCCTAGTAGTACAGTTCAAGCTCCAGATATGATCATTGATGGTGGACAGTGACTAGACACCAGAAGGATGAGATCATTCACCTGGTGACTCCAATCAACTCCAGACAGTGACGACTCAAAGATTCCACTGGAGGAAGAACTTGAAGGATGACCAAGCAGCCTAGAAAGACCAGGTACTCAAGCTCAAATTGTATTCATGATATTATTGGTTTCATCTACAATTACTTTCTCTCTTATCATGATCCT
This sequence comes from Picea sitchensis, assembly GCA_010110895.2. NCBI lineage: Eukaryota > Viridiplantae > Streptophyta > Pinopsida > Pinales > Pinaceae > Picea > Picea sitchensis. Next base: position 29,068 of record SNQJ01S0015515.1, read on the forward strand.
GGTCCAGAGTATATTGTTGAAATCCAGGATGATCATTTTCAACCTAAAGAGCCTCAAAGGATTGAGCCCATTCCCATAGATTTTGTACATACTCATACACCTATAGAAACCCTTGACAGACATAAGCCTCCTGCTTTATTCCCCACAACTGTCAGGATCTCTAACACATATGTGAAAATTCTAGATTCACAGGTTAAAATCCCAGCTTGTTATAAGCCCCTTTCTTTACCTTCTATACCTGTGAAAATTCCTGACAGATACAAGCCCCTAGATCTACCTCCTATTCTCCATGACCTCCCTGTCAATTACATCAAAAACCTTCCTAGGTTTGATGGGGGAAATGTGAATATCACTACCGAAAAACACATTCAAAATCTTGAGGATTTTCTTGATCTGTTTGAGGTGGAAGAAGATGATGTTTGTATCAGGATATTCGCCCTCTCATTGCTATGAAAAGTTAAAGATTGGTTTAAGAACCTTCCAGCTGCAAGCATAAGAAATTTTCATCAGTTCATGCAAGTTTTCTTAGATAAGTGGGTGATCATGGGAAATGTTTTCCTCATCTTAGAAGAGTATGACCACTTGAAAATGAAGCAAGGAGAGACAGTACAACAGTTCTCAACCAGGTTCAATGAGGTGTATCATTCAATACCTGTAGATGTAAGACCACCTCCTGGTTTAGCTTAGTTGCATTACCCAGATGCTTTTGATCCTAAGATGGAATTCCAATTAAGAGAAAGGAACACTGCAACACTTGAAGAAATGCAAAAGGTTGCAGTTGATGTGGAAGCTAACTTGCTGAACCAGAAGGCAAAGTTAAAGACAAAAGAGAAAGATAGAATGTAAGAGGAACGAGTGACATATTCAGAGGTGAAACTAGATGTTTTGGCAAACACGGTAAGAGAGATGACGCAGAAGATTAGCAGGAAAGATGAACTTGTTGTTCAAAGACCTTATGTTCCATTAGTACCATAACGAACAAGGATCAATGTCCTCAAACACTTTGCAATCCAGCCTCAGTATTCTAAACCACCCAACGATTATTTCATGTATTCAATTCACAATACAGTCGAAGATGAAGTTCAAAATCAGAAGAGGGAGGAAGATTCTCCTTATATGATATGCATGTTCAATGGCATTTCATCCATGGATGATTCACCCAAGCTTGATTGGTACAATGATGATTATACCACATTGAATTTCTTGAATAAATCAA
>SNQJ01S0015515.1:30340-46854 GCA_010110895.2 Picea sitchensis
CAAAGTGCAGAAAATTTTAGAGTAAGGGAAAAATCTTCGCCATTATGTTTATCATCTTTTCAATTTCTGAAAAGAAACTCTAGGCAAGTTGTAAATAGCGAAGACATAAAATTTTCTTATGAGTCAGTAGAGGATGTCATCGATGACATGGGATCTATTTTAGACCCAAAATCACAGTCACTAATTTCCCTTGATTTTCAAAGTCCAGAATTCGAAACAAGATTTGAATCAGTGGAATGAAGATCATGATGGAAAGCATTTCATGATGCTTATGCAAGTTCTATTTCTGATATTGATTGAAAACATTGAAAGTGCAGAGCTAGTAGAGCAGTTGCTTAATTAGCTGCACTGGCATTATTGTATCATTTAAAACCAAAAAATTATCAGTAGGGTAGGGTAGGTAGCAATTTTGAATAAGCACAGCTCCCTAAGCATCCCTTTCAACAAATTTTCAATTTCAAATTTCAATCTTCAGTTTGATGTGGTACAAGTTGTAGAATAATATTTTGGGATCATCCCAAGGAATAAAGCATTGGTCTACGTGTTCAGAATTCAGTGGTTCTTGACACCTCCTAAAAGAGCTGCCATCCCCAGGTGGAGCCTATGTTGGGGACCTATAATCATAGGTAACTTGATTCTTCGGCTGTTGATTTGGCGTTTCTTCAGTGATGAAGACATCTAGCTCGTTTGATTCCATTTTCCCCTCCACTCGTTTCACCTGATCCTTCATCACCCTACTGCATCCTTCACCCCTTCACCCCTTCACCAATTTTATCCCTACACGAATAAACAAACTTAGGATAAAGAAAAATCAATTGGTTAATAATGTTAATATTAAGTTTAGTATAGTTAGAATATGTTAGACTAATTAATAATTAATTAATTAATAATTAAGTTAAGTTAATTTAGGTTAATATTAAACATTAAAACAATATTAATAAAAATTATAAAAAAACATTAAATAAAAAATGCATATAAATTAAAACAATAACTAAAATATATAAAAATTAAACTTAAAACAAAATAAAAAACATAATAAAAACAAAATTATAAAATAAAAACAATAAAAATCTAAATTAAAACACACAATAAACTTAATAAAACAATAAATAACATTTAAATAAAAACATTAACAAAAACATACATTAAACATTAAACGAAACGTAATTTAAAACATATAATAATTGATTGAAAAAACAAATTAAATAAAAAAAAAACATATAATAAAACAAAAAAAAACACGTAATATAACAAATATAATAAACAAAAACAAAAATTAAAAATTAAAAAACAAAAAACAAAAACTAAACTTATCCTAAGTTTTCTACCTCACATCACATCACAAAACAAATCAACGTCCAATATTCATATCGGACCCCCCCCCCTTGCCATCCGAACTTTAACGAGGGGGGGTCTGATATCCAAAACCACCTAGTACACTTGTCACCTCCAGGTGAAATTAGACCCCCCCTCCCAATACCGCTTACCACCTCAAGGGGGTCCGACATACCACTTACCTCCCCAAAACCGCCCTCCCCCAAAAACTCAAAACCACCATTTTTACTAGTTTGACCAGTTTTTTCCCAGGAAGGATTCCGGGCAAACGAAAATGAAGTTTGAAAAACAGAGAGAGGTTTTTCTCCATAATGGGATGAAGAAAAAAAAATTCTCTCAGTTTTTTCACATGTGCCACCATATGGGAGAATCAAAGCTACCTTTCAGCCTCTTTTTTTGGATTTCTGGTTCTTTCTATTTTAGCCTTGATTTTATGGGAGATGTTTTGGTGAGCTGGAGGCGAATTTGGAGAAAAAAAAAGAGGTTTTTTTCATAAACATATTCATATACAATAAACTCCTTTAGTTGTTTCCCAGGTGTCATCATTAAAGAGAAACAAATGTCTGAGTGGATCCCCTTTTTTCAGAAATTCGGCCCATCTTTCATGGCGGACAGTTCAGGATTTTTGGGGATTTGTTGCTATTTTTGGCCGAGGTGGTTGAATTCAACCTTATCATCCTGGGGAGATTCGGTTCCATATATGGTAATAAGAAAAATGCACAAGGGTTGATGATTGAGTTCTGGATCCATGCCCCACAGGGGATAGATTGTAATTTTCTTGATGACTTTCCAGAAATAAAAATTGTATCTGCAGGATTCTTGTGTTAGAATCCCTGGTGATGTTTTTCTTTGAGTAATTGTTTTTCTTACTCTGTTAATCCATTCATGTTTTTCCCTAGTCTAATCATTTAAAGAAATATTAAGAACAAAACTTGTTTTTTGCACTCTGTTTCTGGTCTTTTAATGATTTGCATGTTTTCATCTAAATTAGAGCATAGGAATTCTTAGTTGATCCTTTGCTTGATGGATTTTCCCTTCTTTTCCTCTCATCCACTTTCATTTAATTCAATTTAATCCAACAATCTTGCTATCCTTCCCTATGGAAAACAATATTTTACATCTGAGATAGATCCATTTTCAGAAAGGTAGACCCCATGGCCCAATGAAAATTCGAGTTTTTGATCTCCCAAACATACCAAATCCATAAACAAACCCATATTCTGCATAAATAGCCTAATATCTTCTTTCCAACGAAGTTATATCAGACAGAGAGATCCTGCTCTGAGTCTTGGAGGGCTAGATCCAAGACTTGAAGTGGTTTTGATGTTGCCTCTGTGACTGCCTTCACAGCCTTGGGAAAATAACAGAGTGATAACACCCCATAAAATGAGGAAACTTCTGCTAAATTTGGCCCCAGGTGAGCCACTTTCCTTGGTGCAGGAGATTCCTCACTTTGACAATGCGATAAAGATGAAGCTTATGTTGGCGAGTTCCCTTGAACTGTGTGTTCACGATATGATCAGTGGATTATTGTTCCATGCAGTCAGGGTTGATATTTGTCAGTGTCAACTGTTCTACTATCTCTAAGGTGTCCAATAAGGGTAGAAAGTATGGTCGAAGGAGGTCCACATTAAACAATGGGTGAAAGCCAAGGAAGGGGGGAATGTTGATCTCAAAAGCATTGTCACCCACAACCTTGGTGATCGTGTAAGGTCCATAATGGAGTGGATGAAGCTTCCAATGGGGTCCTGTAAGCAGTTATTTATGCAAGTGCAACCAAACTTTATTTCCCACCTAAAACTTGTGTGGCACTTGATGTTGATCATGGGGCTGCTTGTACTTGGCATTGGAATTCTGCAAAATATCCTAAACATGTTGGCGGATGTGTTGGATTCATTCAATGAATCAGGTGGCTTTGTCGACTTCAGTTTGCGCATGTGATGATTATTCCTGTGTGGACGCAAGGGGTAGTGAAACATCCATGGGGCCCAATGGTTGAAGGCCCATCCCCACCTGAAAGGGGCTGTGGTCGGTTGATCTATGTATGGATTTATTGTAAATGTGTTGAACATAGGGAAGACTCTCATCCCATGTGCACAGATGCTTGGAATTGTGCATGCACAAAATATGCACGATGATCATGTTGACGACCTCAATTTGGACATCTGTTTGGGGGTGGAAGGCCGTGGATTTGGTGAGCTTGGTGTCCAACCAAGACCATAATGTGTTGAGGAATTGGTTGTCCCGATCAAAGCCGATAGTTTATGGTATCCCAAAATGTACTCACACTCATTCGAAGAAGAGATTGGCAGTGGCCTCTGTTGTGATGCTCTTCTTGTAGGTGACCAGAATCGCCATCTTGGAAAATCGATCAACAACCACGAAAACAAAGTCATTTCCCTGATTGTTTAAAGGAAGGCTCGACATGTAGTCCATCGACATGGATTCCCAGGGCCCATCGGAAGTAGGAAGAGGGGTGTACATGCCTTGTTTCTTAATGGTCGGTTTGGTAATGGTGCAGGTCGTGCAGGATCTGATATACTTGCTGACATCATGTCTGAGTTTTGGCTAATAGAAATGTTGTTGCAGCAATGCCACTGTCTTCTCTATGTCGAAGTGTCCTGCCACCTGATTGTAGTGAGATTCCCAAATCATCTTCACTCGCTCGCTTGATGGAACACAGAGATGGCCCATATGACACAACAACCCGTCTTGCAGATGAAAATCAGTGACAATTGTGTTTGTGCCCAACATCTGGTAGGTAGTGGAAAAGTCAAGATCTCGCTCGTAGAGTTGGGGCCATCCAAAAGTCTCATGTCTGTAGGAGTGTAGTACCGTGGTTAGTGCGGAAATTGGAGGTCAACTGAGGCAACCAGTGACGTGGTTGGTTCTCCCTGTCTTATACTTGATGTTGAGATGAAACGGTTGCAAGTATGTGGACCATTTCTGATGGCGATCATTCTGCAATTTGCCTTGTGTCTGCATGAACTGCAAAGGCGTATGATTAGTGTGGATGATTGTCTCCTTCCTGAGAATGTAATGCCTCTACTGGCGACAGGATTGTACAATGGAGTACATTTCTTTTTCGTAAGTGGAATACTTACGGACAATATCTGATAGCGTCTCACTATGATAGTCCATGTGATGTCCATGCTGAGTGAGAACTGTGCCCACAACATAGTCATAAGCATCTACATAGTCAGAAGCATCTGTCTCAATCTCAAAAGGTTGTTTCAGGTCAGGTAATGAGAGCACCAGGGCTAAGCATAAGTGTTGGTTCAAATCATCAAACACTTTCTGTTGTGACTGGCCCCACATGAATTTTTCATTCACACTGCCCCTAGTCACTTGGCTAAGGGCCCATACAATGTGGGAGAATCCCAACACGAATGTGCGATAGAAATTGGCAAGGCCTAAGAAGATCTAAAGATTAGTGAGTGTGTTCGGGGCTGGCCAGTCACAAATGACTTGGATCTTGGCTGGATCGACATGCACCCCATGCTCATCAATAATGTAGCCTAGGTAATGTACCCTGCTCATGTCGAAGGATCATTTTTCCAAACTTTCATATAGCTTGTGTTACCGAAGAGTGTGCATAATCTGTTGAATGTGTTGCAATTGTTCCTCTCAATTCTTGTTGAAGATGAGGATGTCATCCAAATACACCAACACAAAAGAATTGGTGAAAGGGCGCAAGATATGGTCCATCATCCTCATGAAATTTTCTGGGGCCTTTGGCAAGCCAAAGGGCATGACCAACCATTCAAAAAGACCTTCTTTGGACTTGAAGGCAGTATTCCATACATCAGTCTTCTCTATTGGGACCTGGTGGTAGACAAACTTTAGATCAATCTTACTGAAGTATTTGGCACCCTTGAGCTGGTCAAGGAGATCATCAATTTAGGGAATTAGGTGCTGGTTCATGACTGGGATTTTATTTAGGTCCCGATAATCAATGTTGAGTTGCCAGGACCTGTCTTTATTCTACACAAGCATGATTGGGCTTCTACAAGGTGATGAACTTGGGAGGATGTGCCCCTTTTCGAGTAGCTCTTGGATCTGGTGCTTAATTTCCTCATTTTTTGACAGAGAGCGATGATAGACTGACCTATTGGGTAGTGGTTCGCTAGGGGTTAGATCGATTGAGTGATTGACCTAACAGTGTAGAGGGACTCCAGTGGATGAGGAGAATATGTCTTTGTATTCCTCCACGACCTTATCCACTTGCTTATGTTGCATGGAGAGACCTATCGTAGAGGCCATGGATGTGGATGCAACCTTTCTCTCATTTTGAGTGAGAATCATGAAGAAGACAAACTTCCCGATATGAGAGATGACCTTCTTGCATTTCTTGGCAGAGATCAAGGATATGGAAGTAGATGGGACTACCTCTGGTATCCTGTATAATTTCATGTCCAAAGTAATAATAACACTATGATGCCTAGAATCTTATACAATATGACGTTTCCATAAATAAGGTTGGCCCAAAATAACATTACAAACTTCAAGGGGGGTGAAATCACACAATACCTCATCTTTGAAGGGCTTGATACCTTAGGTCAGGTGACACTATTGGATGACGCAAAGATCGTTCCATTGGTGAAGCCATCTTATGGTGTACGACTGCGGGTGTGGTGATGTTGGCAGGTCCAACTGCTTGACAAACTCTGCTGAGATGAGGTTCTTTTGGATACCGCTATCAATGGTGAAGTGAAGGGGAGTACCCTTCATCCACATCTGTGAATGAAAGAGGTGCTCACCTTCCTCTGGTTCATCAGGTTCGTTGGGCTGGACCTTGGTGGTGGTAACAACAGAGACACTGGGTTCTAAATCAATGATTCGTCTCCCTTTTTTTGGTTCTGACTCAGAGTCAAATATTGCATTTCATTCATAGGATTTAACCTTGGCCACCGATGACTTCTTTGAGTGACACTCAATGGTGTTATGCCAGGGGATCTTATGGAGCTCACACAATTTCCCAGTGTCTTTCTTTGTCTTCCCATTGTCCTTTTTTTGTGGTTTGGATTGGTTGTCTTGAGGTTGTCCATCCTTGCTCTACCCTTTTCTCTGCGAGTTGGGGCCACCTTTTCCGTGCTTCTGCTGTGAGGGGTTTGCATACCCAAACTGCCACGTCTTTTGTTTAAGCTTATGCTTGACTTTGACATCATACCTATAAGTTGTACCCAAGGAGGAAATGTCCAGAAAATCCATTTATGTCTAGATGTATCTATGCAGACTGCCATGGTACTTGAGCACCAGATGTCGCTCATAGTCTTTGATACCCAACCTAGTGTGAAAGGTATGGAAGACATTGGTGAACTCTAGCATTGTTTGGTCCCTTTCCTGTCGTAGTGCGGTCCATCTTGTATATAAGTCATCATAACTTCCAACATGGTAGTATTGTTCCTTAATAACATCCCCGAAGGGACCCCAAGTGGGTGCAACTACAAATAATGTAGATCTCTTTGTTTCCTTTTTCTCATAGAAAGTCTCCCACCAATATTTGACATGAAGGATGACCTTGAGGTGTGTAAATGTAATCTTTTCTCTATCAAAAACGTTGTGGACAAAAAAATTCCCTTCTAGAAGGTTTAACCATTTGTCTACAACATCCGCATCTATTTGACCTTCAAATATAGGAATATTAAAATTGATCTATACCTTGAAGGGGGTGGTGCCTTCGCTTGAGGTAGATGCGTCGCCTGTTGGCAACCATCGAAGGATTTGTGAAAAGTTATCCATAATCTCGTTCCTTTGTCGCGAGAGGGATTCCTCAAGCAACAATTTAAAGGGATATATTTCCCCCTTGTCTCCCTTTTCTTCCCCCATGGGTGGTCGTCGGGTTCGACGAGGCTGATCTTGCAAAGGATCAACTAGTTCGAGTCCCAACTGCTTATACCTTGACCTCGTTGGGGACATGCAAAGAGAAACAAATGATGATCAGAGCGCTCTGATGCCACTGGTCCAGATTTATGAGCGGAACGAAATGAAAACACAGATCTATAATATTAACATAGAGTTACAATGAATAATAACATAGATACAGTAAAACTTGACTTCTATTAAATGAGAAATATGTTGAAATTGTAAAAATGCAGACTGAAACAAGCTTGCTAGAATGGTGGAAACTTATCTCCGAGAAGAGATGTGACGACTACGCTCATTCGCAAGAAGATGAGTACAATGAGGCTCCAAAGGACTTTTTACATCAAATATGAATTCCAAAACCCTAACCCTAGGAGATAAAGTGCCAAAATTCATGTGGGCCCCATTGGGGTAAGTTGATACATCAACTTCCTAGGGTCGTAACTTTTGCATACGGTCTCCGTTTTAGGTGCACGGTAGCTCATTGGAAAGGTCTATCCGATGAATACACATTATGTTGTCACACTTTGAATTTGTTTGTAGTGTGACTGTGGTGGGCCCCAAAAAAGTTGTTTAGGGCCTCAAAATGACCCCGGAGGTCTAGGACCCAAAAAGCTAGAAAAAATTGCCAAGATAAAAAACATACCTGTCAATATGAAAGTTGTATTTGAGATAGCTAGAAGAGGTGGGTGGCCAACGATATCCACCTGGATCACGAGTATTTGTCTCAATATTTTTTAGTTCAAGTCTTCATCAACATCTTGCACCAATCACCAGATTAACAAAGTTTATATCTAGTCCAATCTGGTAGTTACATATCATACCTTGATTATGTAGACATCATCAAACTATCAAATTCCATATAAAAGAACAATCATCCACCATAATGCATGGGTACCTTGTTGTTGCAGCTGCCAACCTAATAGGATTTCCTTTAGGCACATGGATCATTCAACTTCTTGATGAACTACACTTGAATGTATAGAAGATATCAAGATTATAGGCACTTCCTAGAGTCTACAACCAACATGTTCCACTCATGGAGAATCTAGTCAACACACAACTCACTCCTCCAAGTGTTAAAAACTTCAAAACAAAGGTTTTACACTATACCAAACAAGTTATCTTAATCATTAGGGACATATGGAAAAGGGGTATATGCATGCCTATCCAGGTCTTACAACAATATGTCCTTTAAATGTTACATACAAAGATATAGGTACATATCATTTACATACTCCTTCTCATTGAGACACTATGTACAAGATTTTATAATATCGTCCAGGTACCATACAATATTGAATCTCCCAAGTACCAACTCTAGGTAATATACAAGATTGAAATTTTTTAAGGACTAATACATAGGATTTATACCTAGCATCCTAGACTTGTTACAAATATAAGGCATGGTTAACATTTCCATATGTTCACTACTTTTATTAAATGAAACTTTCAAACTTTACCTTGTTTATCCATCACTATCTGATCTCCATTGTTATTGCATGGACTATCACCATCACCCTTTGGATGAAACTCCAAAAACACTCTATTGCATCTGGAACATCATCATGTCTTCCTTGTTGCAAACTCATCATTCCACCTCAAAATTAACTATACAATTGACACTTGGGTTCACTAGAAAGAACAATGTACCTTCACTACCACATTAAAAAACCAATGGCTATTCATTGTAGAAACTTGCTTCCATCTTTAACCAAAGTGTAAATGCTCCTCCATTCACTTGTAGAACTGTTATCTTGAACAATGTACTAGTTGGGAACCAACTGTACCTTTGGGTTGAACACTAGCACAACACAGATTAATTGGAAGTCAACCATGCCTTTGGGCCGAACACTAGTACAGAAAAGATTAACTAGGAACCTATTGTACTCTAGGGCCTAACATCAACTTGACTATAAAGATTGAACAACTGGTCATCCTATGAACATTACTCCATCTATAGAGACACCAAGGTACCCAACCATGGTGCTCGTCAGTTCTCTAGGAAAATAGTTTGGATACAAGATATATCATAGTCAATCCTACACTTTATGCACCTACCAGTGAGGAGTTATAACGCAACATTCATCAAACAATATTTCATTAAGGAACAATTAGTAGAAACAAAACACATAGCTAAATTTCCCTTTCATCTACAACTCACCTTACCAAGTAGACTCAATGATGATTTTTACATTACATAGTATTTCCACACAATCCTACACAAAATCAACAAGAGATAATGACACATATGATCAAATACTTCTACTTGTATGCTTTTTTGGAGACATGCATATATTGAGCATCTTTATTTGCATCTTCAACAAAACTTGATTCTACCTTCAACATCCTTGTCTAATATTCTTCTTGGAGCTTCAATACTTCACCAAACAATTATTAAAGTAAATTATTAGAGTAATCAATTCTAACAAACTCTACACTCACATATTGAATTTACTAAACTCAATATGTTTCTCTTTAAAAACCCCAATAAATTTCAAAAACTTATTTCACTTCACTATAACCTTTCTTTGGCATAAGATAACCTACTTTCTATATATTTCATCTCCATGGTCTTTCACCATTCCCCAAGCAAGAATCTGTGGTTCATGGACCAAATACATGGAATAACTGCAAGCCTTACTCTTTCACTGATAACTTTTGTCTCTTTTTCAACGTTGCACCTCTATGCATGTGTTCCTCTTCAATAAATACGAGCCACCTTTTCCTAACCGTGCTCTATCGTTCTAGTTGTAGATGTTTGTTATAACATGAATTGGAAATTGCTCCAACCAAAATATCAAGTCAAAGATCTTTCTTCAATGAATGTTGTGCCTGGCTGAGTGGCTTCTTCTATCCTATTTTTTTGGCAGCCCTCCTTCCTCATAGAGCTTCAAAAAACAATGGTTGTGGCCCTTCAACCATAATGGCTCACCTATTTCCTTGCAAAGGCCCTAAAGTGTCTTATCGTGGGAGCAAGAAAAACCTTCAGGGTCTATTCAAGGCAGCTCTTGAACAAGCTCAAAGCTCCACTTTTGACACATCGATCTCCGGATTTCTCCTCTGGTAGTTTCTTTAAAGAGGAAGCCTTTTCTCCACAACTGTAACTGTTGACAATGCTACAAGCAAATATTCTGTCAGATCTACTCTCTCACACAAGCCACAACAACCTATCTATGCTCTTTTTTCTTCACATAAACTATAACAGAGCTTACGCGGCTCGTCCACACATTAAGCCACACAAATTTTCTCTTTTAGTAATAAGAAACTAATTTAGGTAAGGTTTTGGCTAGCTGTTCTACGAAATGGTTTTTTCACCAGAATCGAGTGATATAAATTTACACGAATCACTATTTTTTGTTGTTCAAAATCCATTTCTGAATGTAGAAATAGATTCAACGTGTTGAAAAACTCCCAAGGCAACCATTACACTATAAAGACACCATAGCAATGAGCAGAAACACAATCTACACTAGACATTCACTAAAAAAACACAATCCATGCGGAAATGTCATGATCACATACCTAACTAGCATATAAAGGATTAACAATGCAGAAATGCCATGATTACAAACCTATTTCATGAGAGAGTTAGGTCCTATGATACAATGTAGAGAAATGAGACTAGTCATTGTGGTTTCCTATCACATCCAAAAGCTATGTTTATGTCAAGTGTTCTATTGAAATAGTATAGATATAAATACATCAAATTTTATTTTAAATAGACATACTAACAACATGTTAAGATAATTTTTTATACTCAACTAAATCTAACAACTTCCTAAAACTTAGAATAAAACTATTCCTATAAAAATTAATTTTATTTCACAAAGACTGATAATAATAACAACTACAATCTTTAATATATTCAAGTATCACACATAACATAAGACAAGTAAAAATTACTCATTCCAACATTCCTTAGTTTTCAATCCCACTTTGGAATAAAGAACAAAAGGCTTCATGCAAAAGTTACTCATTCCAACATTCCTTAGTTTTCAATCCCACTTTGGAATAAAGAACAAAAGGCTTCATAAAAGGTGGTACCATAGAATATTAGAGGGCCTTTGGAACGTGCCACAAAATTATGGTTAGAAAAATAGGAACATGCGTGAGGATTTAGATATTTTGTGTTTACAAGAAGTAAAAAAATTTGGTTTTCTAACGAAAAAAATGTTAAACTATATTTGGACAAATATCACTACTTTTGTTTCAAACCACACGGATGCTATTTAAAGGGGTGTTATGACTCTTGTCTCCCAACAACTAGTTGAATTCACTTCATATTGCGGTTTCGACCCCTCATAGTATTTGTTCTAGTTTTTACTTAATTTGGATGAACACATGCTACCCCTGAACCAATATCTATGTGGCAACACCACTTACAAATAAGTGGTCTTTTGAGAATTGACGGTCGAACAGCTCCCATAATCTCATTGGCTTATTTATGGTGATTTTAATATAGTTGATTTTCATGAATATAAGAATAGATTACATGACGTAAGGCTTTCCAACCAATAAAAGGAAGCTTGTACCACTCTTAGAGTGCATCTTAAGATCTATGCCTTGAAAAAGTTCACATTAAATGATTCCTCGTAGCTTTGGTTCTCTTGCCCAAGTTTTTGGAAGGGTAGATAGAGGGTCCTTAAATCCTTAGATCATGTTATACTCTATGAGAAAAACACTTCCTTTTTCGATTATGTGCAGTCTCAACCAATGGGCACACTAGCCTAAACTATCATTTCTAATCACTAATTGATTCATTTTTTTGATATCTTTGGCTATTGCTAAAATGCATATGCAATGGACCCATTATACCATGAATGTCACTCATTTAATAAAACTATCTAAAATGTATCAAAAGGGTATGGAATATTATGCCTAAGCCAAGGAGAGGATGGTTAGATTACATGGTGGAAGGATTCCATTGTTCAAAACCACCTCTTTTCTTAGAGCTATATGAGGAAGATTTCTTCAATTGGAAGAGAAGGAAATAAAATAACCAAAGAAGCATTGCAAATGGTTATCTAATGCCTTTGGATCAACCCTTCTAATGAGGTGTTGTAGAACATAATGAATAAGCTCGAGCATCACCTAAAATTTACCGAGATTCAAAGTGTTATGGAGCTTAGCTCGGACCAAAAATCCATTGAATCAATATGGTAGATAGGCCCTAGCCTCAAAAGAGGCCATGAGAAAATTATAAAATGGTAGGGGGGCAGACCTAGCAATAGGTTATTGGAAGAGAGTATGCTTCTCACTACAAAATGGTTTTCCAATTTCAAGGTCTAAGTGAGGAATGTAGGGTGACCACATCAACCTTTTTTGGCATGGTCACATAGAAGTTCTTTAATGTGCAAACACTATTTTTCAATTAGTGTTTGAATTTGGATGAGTTGTTTCAATTCCTCGTCAGATGCAACTAATAAGACGTCAATGAGTTTGGACGGATTGCCATGCGATTCTATAAAGTTATTTGGGACTTTGTTGGTTTGGACCTGCTTGGAGCATATAAAGACCTTGTAAGAAAACAATCATTGGAGGCCACCCTAAACAAAGGTATTACTAACTTTATTTCTAAAGTTGATGACCCCAAACGCATAATGAGTTATAGGCCCATGTGTTTCATACAATATATGATATTGGGGAAATCTCTTTCCTTTAGAGTCAAGTATATTCTTTTGAATATTATTCACCTTGAACAATGAGATTTATTAAAAGACACTTTATTATGGTTATAATACCATGCTCATCAGAATCAATTTTAGGAAGGATTACGATTTATTGGAGGAATATTTTATGAAGGATATTGGCCTTAGCCTGCTCTTTCACAAGGAGGTTGATACATTGTTTATTGAAAGATTAATACACCTCTTCATTAATATGTGAAAATGAAAAAGGTGGCCCTTTACCAATCGAGTCATTAAGGTTTCTCTTTTGAAACCATCCTTGTATGTTATGGTGGTTAAATCCCTTAGATATATAATAGAACATAGGGTTAACCAAGGGCTCATCAATGATATTCCTTCACCTAAACCAAATGTCAATCAACTTGTGAACAAGCATTTTATTAATGAGTTGTTCATCACCATACTTGAGGAACAAGAATCAATGGTAAATATCGTGGAATGATTGGATACTTTTTGATGTTAAAATTTTGGTATGCTCGTTTAACCATACATAATGTCACATCATTTTTACCCAACCATAGGCATTCACTATGCCACCCCCGAGCACACTAATCTTTTCTTAGATAGAATGATTCCAACAAGTCCACACTAGAACCAACAAATAAAACCTAACTAGAAACACCATTGTTGCAGTAGTAGCACAATACCAAGAGAACATACCTCTATTAATAGAAGCATACCTTTACCAAGAGAAGCACACAAGAGAGATACAAGAAAGATTGAGATTACACCACGACAACTGTTGCACCACCCTCTCCAGACTTGCACCTCCTACTGCAACTGCAGTTGCTCCTCCTCAAACTTGCACCCTCCTTCTGCTGAGTGAGTGAGTGTACAAATGAGCTAAGGCGTCACCTTATTTATACTTATTCTTCCAGTGAACTTTTCCCACAGGGAAGACCTGTCTTTTCTGGCAAATATAATTTACTTTGAATTTTTCTGGAATGACCGACTTCTCTTTCTGGGGTTTTTTGTTTCTTTATTATTATACTCCTTGGGTTGACTTCTCTTCTAGGGTTTTCACACATCTATTTAATGGTTCTCTTACTTCCAAATATTCCATTCTAAGTACAAAGGTTACACTTGGAGGTTAATACTCCCACAACTACCAAAACATCAACACTCCCTCTTAGCTAGGGAGGTATTAACTAAGATGTTCTTCATGTAATGGTCTCGAACACATCCATCCATCTCACATGGTGTTGGCACAGGGGCAGACCCAGGGTTCAACGCTTCAACATCGCACCAACAAAACCCTAACTACCGACCCTTTCGACAACACTTGCGAAGCAAATGAAGTCTCACTCGAGGTAGAGGCAGGGGTGGTTGCAGGACTCAAATGTCTGCAACATAGCTGGGACACAGATCTATGATTATACCACTTAACAAAGCACTTAGCAGTTAACATTCATCAGTAACTAACCCTTATTCACATCGCATATCCAAACCCTAATTATAGAACAATGCGGTATTCTACCAAATCTAACACATCTAAGCACTTAGCATATGGAAAAAGATCAGATCTAGCATTCATTCACATTACTAAGCACTAAGCTATCATACCAAATTCATCTAAACATTCATTACTTAAATCATATGAACAATACAACAACCCTAATGCCCAAAGCAACCATAACACATGATATATGTGGTTCACCCCCATGTGGGGCTACGCCCACCAACTCTTCGTCTTCTTTATTATCTTCTGTCAATCTCCTTACATGCACAAAGCTTCAAAACCCACTCCGCATAGGACAAGAGATCTGCGCTCACCTCGCCAGATCCTCCTTCCCCGAGCTAGGTTTAAGCACAAAGCCTTCTTACAATCACTTGCACTTAGCTTTGCAAGTCTCAACATACACTATGCACAAAGCCTTTGTAATCACATAGATAGAACTCTAGCACTTAGCATCTTCTCCTTTCTTACATCGCCTAGCTATCTATTTATACGTTACACAATGGACCTAAACATGGGTAAACCCATGAGCTGACATCCCATACCCGTTACATAAACCCCAATCCCAAAAACTACCATAAAAAGGGGTCGAGATCCCGCGATCTCTGCTTTGACTTGCACTTTGCCTTCGACCAGCCTGTCGAAGTCCCAAAAGAGGTCAAACATGACCAAAGATCTCCAAAACTTGGGCAAGGGCCAACATGCCTCCAACACTCACCTGTGACTTGTCTCGAGTCACTCTGGTCTGGGTAACTCTACCTCAAAATCCTCAAGCTTGGCTCGAGCTGCTTCAACCTGTTGCTATGCCAAGGCCTCCTGCTCGATGAACTATTGAATAATTGCCTCGTTCACAGGTCCCTCTAAGTGTTTTTCTACCAAAGTGACTACTTGTTCTAGCTCCGCTCATCGGCCTTCAATCTCCTCAAAAAGTAGGCAAGCTGCATCCTGGACTGGTTGGAGCTTCTGAGTCACTTCCATGACTTTTCTTTGTATGGCATGGACCTGCTGCTGAGTTGTGCGTTATTCTTGGGATCTTTTCATCGTCTCAACTGCTAACAGGAGTTTCAACTGCGCTTGTACTGTTGTTGCTTGTTTCTTTGCTTCTTGGAGCTGCGACTCCAGTGTCTTTAGTTCAAGGTCCTTGGTAAGGCGCTCATAACTCTGTGCACTGTGACAACTTAGTTGTTTACATTCCACGACTAATGCTTTGATCCTTTCAACTGCGCTCTGGGAAGTTGCTTCTCTCTGGTCTCACACTTCCTGTGGAGTGCTTGGCACTGTTTGTAGCTCTAGTTCTGCGACCCTCTGTTGAAGTTGTTGAATGGATTCCGCAAGCTTCGCCACTTGACTCTCCACCGGGTCTTCCTTCATCTGCTCCAAGCCTGTCATAGAGAAAAATTCTCTGTTGACTACTTCTTTAACTCTGGCCTGCTCTGTGAGCAACTGTTCTTTCTCTTGCTGGATTTGCGCTTTATTTTCTTCGAACTTGGTTTGGAGGTCATCCTTCTCCTACTGCGCAACTCGACGTTGCTCTATGATTTCCTCTTGTGCTTGCTTCAGGGCCATTGTGGCCTGTTCTTTTTCTTCCTGCACACTGTTGGGGCTAAATATATGCACTATTAATTCCCACATTTAATTATCAACCGGGGCTCGTAAGATTTGAGGTGCAGGCACATGAAACGCAGGATCATTGCCTAGTCTAGCCTAATCTAAAGTCGGCAAAACAATCCTCAAACCCACACTGCAACAAATTAACACTAAGGATTCATCACTGGGATGTAGGAATACTTAGTGCTATAAAGGCTTAGATCATAGTCTTTCATGCAATCAGGGTGATGTTTGTGTGATTAATCGTGGGTAGCTTACTTAAGTTTCTTGTCCTTCAATGGATTCCAATAGTGGTTAGATAAGCTACAAGAAAACTAAATCAAAGCAAACTAGATTAAAAGACAATGAAGACAATCTGAAAATGACTTGTAAACAAATGAAACTAAAACTCCAAGACAATTCTTCAAATGGATACAACAACAATGATGAAATCTACCTAATGGAATAATGGATCTACCGAATGAATGAAAATATGAAACCCGATGTGAAGGTGCATGGAGACATAATTTGGGGTGATCTTGAACATGTACTCATACTCTGAAATCAAATTGCACATACTG
>SNQJ01S0015515.1:50956-98389 GCA_010110895.2 Picea sitchensis
AGATTTTAGAAGGTAAATAATAAAGTGAAGTGATGAGTGTACTATAATTCAAAGTGAATACAAAATAAATTATTTAAATAATAAATTTAATGGAGAAATTAGAAGTGGGTTAACCCTAAAATAAGAAAAGTGGGCAAAGTGACTTAGAAAATGTTTTTATGGAAGTTACTTGAAGAGTATAAATAAGAGGCAAGACTCTCTCATTTTAGATCACACTTGAGCATATTGAATATCTATAGGTGTCTGAGGTAACCAAAGGATACCTAAGCCGAATTTCAGAGGGAAGGTGAAGAAAAGAAGGCCAGAATTCAAGGGAGGATAAATTCTTTTGATGATGCTTTCTAAGGTATGTTATTTATAGGTCTTCTCACCATTTTCGCAATAATTTTTTTTCTAGAATGATTCAGACCGTGAAATTGCTATGAAATTGAGGAAACATATCCAAGTATCTGTGGTAAAAAATTCAGCTTGTGAGTAATTGAATTTTTGAAGTTACACTCCGTGGAAAATAGGGTTTGTGGCTAGTCCTGAAACTAGTCTAAAACAAGCGTTTTGAGTAAAAACATCATAACTTCTTCATAACAGATTCAAATTCCATAAGACCAAATGTGTTGGTTACAGTACAGTCTGTAGTATGCTATGTAATAGTTTCAGATCCATTCAACAAATATTTTGTGCGGGGCACGCTCTACAAGGTCACTCTCTAGAATAAGACATAATTCAGCAAGGTATGTCATTTTTTCTATAACTCCTTTTCTGAAAGGTTCCAAGTAGTGAAACCTGGATTAATTTCATAAAACACATTGAAGAATATTGTGTATCAGTTTCAGATCTTTATTCATTACAGGTACAAAGTTATGATTATTGCAAGTTAGGGTTGTTGACTAATCCAAAACTAGTCATGTGAGACTAAAGAAAAGTTTGATGAAAATGCTAGTCTCTTGTTGTTAAATTTAAGGAAGGTTTGTAGGTATGTGATCATATACACCAGGTCTATTACAGAGTTACAAATGACATTTGGATGATTTTTAATCCCTAATATTGGCTCATTACCCCTTAATTGGGGCATATTATATTAGTAATGTTATTTTATTTATGTCGACTTTAGGCCATTAGTTGTAATTATACCTCCCAGTCTCTTATATATACCAATGAGACATTTTCATTTTAAATCATCTAGTACTTGAACATTTAAGTGGGGTAAAAGGAGGTTGCCCCCTCGAAGAGGCTTATTATATGAAATTATCTCTTTTTCGAGGCGTTGAGTACTGTTTCTAAGGATTTTCTATGCTATATTGATATTTGGTTCTTAACATATGGTATCAGAGCTCAAGGTCTTGGGGTTTCGCTACTACATCTAAGACACCTTGGAATTTTCACTGTAAATTTTTTTCTACAACATTTCATAAGGAACGGCTTGGAGGATATTGAGTAGACGGATCAAGGTACGTTGGGTTAAAAATTTAGCTCCCGAAGCCTTACACTTTCGAAAATACAGCCTATACAAGATAGGGTTATGGAATCATCCTGAACTGAGTCATTGCAGAATTTTCGCTATAAATTTTTTTTTGTAACGTTTCAGACCCTGAACTCTGGAGGCTATTTACATAAATTAGTAAGGTAGCTTTGGTAAAAATTTCAGCTTCTGGGTCATCTTAAATTTGTAGATACACCCTGTGTAATATAGGGTATCTGACTAGTCCTATTGACTAGTCTGAAGAAGGTGTTCCAGGTAAAACAATCATAACTTTTTCCTAGAGTATCCAAATTGAGTGGGACTAGTTTCATTGGATCGTGGAAAGTTTGTAGTATTTCCGGTGCGAGTTTCATAATTTTATATCAATTATTTTGTGCGGGGAATGCTATAGAAGTGAGACCTCCTGGAAAGGCAAACAATCGGCAAGTTGTGGGGAAGTTACCATAATTTCCACTTGGCACATCCAATTTTGATCAGACCTGTGGCATTGTAGAGAAGAAATATCAGAGAGATACATAAAAGAATGTTTCATACCGAGAAGGGCCGAAACTTGGGAGATACAACAAAAGAAATATTGTCTAGAAAAACCACCTCAAAATCAAGGTTTAAAAGTGATACTTGGCCAACATGCCACCAAAAAAGAGAACTTCTACACCAAATAAGCCTCCAAAAAATCCTACTTGGACTCTTGATGAAGGTGAAGAAATGCGTAGGGACATAAATGATTTACAAATAAAGATAGTAACAAAAGATGAACTACAAGAGATAATGGAGGGTTTAAAATGGGAGATCATGGAAGTATTGAAAAATTTTGTAACGGAGAAGACACTTGAAAGTGAAAATGCATCCCATGAAATTCATGATGAGGACACAAGGAAGGTGAATCAAGAACGAAGAAACTCCAACTTTGGTTTGAAGACCAACCACGTTCCTAAGATTGATATGAGGAAGTTTGATGGAAAGGACCCAATCACATGGATACTTCAGATGGAGCAATTCTTTGATCTCCATAATGTGCCACATACACAAAAGGTAAAGGAAGGTGAATCAAGAACCTAAGAAACTCCAACTTCTGATGACTAATTGATGCCTTAGATGATGGAGGATGATAAGACCCACCACATGATACTGAGATGGCTTATCCCAGCGTTGAGCACGATGACATAGAACCTAATCAATTTGTATGGTACTCCATGACTTTGTTCTCGTAAATCACTCGCCACTTGGACAATTTTCACTAAGAAATGATAACACTATGAGGATAATAAGAGCAATACCTTGTTTAGCCAATTGATAAATCTCACAAAAAGGGATGGTTAATGAGCACATTGAGAATCCAAAGATTGAATATAAAGGTAACTGAAAGGTGCCGATGAGCACTTGATTGATGTATTCATAGGAACTTTTAAAGGATAACATTCAACATGAGGTTCTCCTTTAAACCCAAATCATTGGAGAATGCATTTCTAAGGTGGCAAGAAATGTTGAAAGTAAAAATATGGTTGATGGCTACTAGAATGACCAATCCTAACATCTATAGAGAAAAAATGATCCTTCTTCTAAAACACTCAACTCCACAAGGTTGACACCTCAACAATTGGAGAGGAAAGAAAAGCAAAAGGTTTATGCTTTTAATTGTGACAGCAAGTACAAGGGACATATGTGGTGAGAAGAAATTATTCTACATAGATTGTGAAAAGGAAGAAGAAGAAGAACAAGAACCATCTCAAGATAAAACGTAGAAGCCATTTTGTCCTAAGAGTTGACTCCCACGAGCACGTGTAATGCATTGGCTAGAATTAACACTCCTCAAACCTCAAGATCAAGGATACATCAAAAAGAAAAAAGGTAATAGTCCTAATTGATTCTCAAGCAGATCATAATTTCATCATTCACTATAAATTAGCCAAAGATCCAATTGCTTTGTATATCCAAAGGCAGAGTTTCAAGTAATGATTGCATATGGAGGAACCATCAATTTCTCAAGAAAATGCAATAAGATCAATCTTACTATGGGGAATATGTAATGAATAGTCCAATGATTGCTATACCCATGGGTGGTGCGATGTTGTACTAGGAACTAATGGTTACAATCATTAGGAACAATGGCTCTAGATTTTCAAACTTTTCATGAAATTTTCATTGAAGGAAAATAAATTGAGTTAAGAGGTATCACAGAAACCGTAAGGTGATAAGCTCTAACGGCACGACAAAATTATTGAAAAAGGCATCAAGGGGCATTATTGCACAACCATGCTCAATAGATGTTCAAACATCTAAGCCATCTATCCCTCGATCTCCAAAGGATCATTGATAATCATTCCAAAGTATTTGAAGATATTCCCAGCGTCGTGTCCCACCCACTAAATCATGGATCATGAAATTCACCTAATTCTCGAGAATGTTCCTCCTAACATCAAGCCATATAGATACCCTTACTCCAAGAGTGAAACCGAAAGATGGTTGAAGAAATGTTAGAGGTCGCATTATTAGACCTAGCCAAAGTTCTAACTCCGCACTAAGCAGTATGGTATTCAAGAAAGATACCCATGTGGTATATGTGTCCAGATGAGTAGAGAGCTCAACAAGACTATTAAAGATAAGTTTCTTGACTCCCATCATTGATGAATTGTTAGATGAACTACATGGAGCAATCTATTTTCACAAAATTGATCTCCATTCAGGGTATCATCGACAGGAATGAAGGAAGAAGATATCCCAAAAACAACATTCCAACTCATGAAGGCCATTTTATGAATTTTTTGGTCATGCCTTTTGGCCTTACAAATGCACCTCCACATCTCCAAGGGTTGATGAATTCCATTTTCAAACCCTCCTTCAAATTTGTAAGCATTTTTTGATGATATACTAATTTATAGCAAGTCTTGGGAGGATCATGTACACATGTTGACAAGGTGCTACAACCACTAAAGGAGCAACAACTATATACAAACCATCCAACAGCCTTTTGGAGTAAAGGAGGTAGAGTATTTGGCCCATATTGTATCTCAGTAGCAGTGTCATAGTAGACCCTAACAAGATTAATGCCATGATGGAATGGGTCAATTCCAAAGCATTTCAAAGAATCTTAGAGGATTTTTGGGTTTGACAGTTACTACAGCAAGTTTGTTCAAAACTATGGAAGAATAGGAGCAACACCTTAATCCACACTAACTAAGAAGGATGCATTTTCATGGACTCCAGGAAGGCAACCAAAGCTTTTGAACAACTGAAGATATGATGTGTAAAGCTCCTTGCTTTAACCAATTCAGACTTCAAGCAAAAACTTTATTGTGGAACGTGATGCCTCTAAAGTCGGAATTGGTGTTGTCCTAATGCAAGAAGGAAGGCCCATGGCTTTTGGAAAGTCGACCACTCAATGGAAAAGACTTACACAAACCCATTTATGAGAAGGAAATGATATAAATAATACATGCATTGAAGAAATGGCGCCCCTACTTCCATCATTGTAGAATCTTCAAGGTCAAACAGATCATGATTGTCTAAATACTTTCTTGGAACAAAGACTATCTTCAAGAACAACAAAAATGGCAACTGGAAGGATATTTGCTATGATTTTGAAATCCTCATAAAAAGGGGAAGCAAAATGTTGTGGCAGATGCATTTTCAAGAAAGGAGGAAGATGTTGAGGCCTTTTTCTCAGGTTATCTGACCATCCAAATCTGATTGGATACGAAGCCAAGGGATGAATGGAAAATGACAAAAAAGTATGGACTCTAATTCAAAGGTTGCGGTAGGATTCCAAGCAGCATCGATTACATTTACATGAAAATGATTCACTATGGTACAAAGATCACTTACATTTATGTAAGAACTCCCAAATCAAACAAAAGTACTATTGGAATTCCACACCTTCCAAAGTAGGAGGGCACCTGTGATTTTTGAAAACCTACCAGGAGTCGAAGGATTTTTTGGTCTGCTTTAAAACTGATGTTCAAAGGTTTGCAGAATGTTTGGTTTGCCAACAAAAGGTGGAACAATTAAGACCCTGTGTCTTTACAACCATTATCCATCCCAAGTCAATCGAGAGGAATACGGATTTACCATAAGGTTACCAAAGTCCGAAGGAAAGAGTGTAATCATGGCGATTACGATAGATCAACTAATGGCACTTTTTAGCACTCTCTCATCCCTTCAAAGTTAGTACAGCTTCCACCGCATTCATGGGAGACAAGCTCAAGTTACATGGCAGCCCAAAGATTATTGTAAGTGACAGATCCATCTTCATCGGACATCTTTGGACATACTATTTTTATTGTTTGGGTACTTAATTGGTTGATATCTCATCCTATCATCCTCTCAATCTGATGGACAAACCGGTATAGTGAACAAATGTCCTGAAGGCTACCTCATAATTTTGTCTCTCGATAAACAAACACAATGGTTCAAATGGTTACCTTAAGGCATCGGTGGTATACCACTTCCTTTCATATCAAGAAACAAAATGACACCATTTATGACACTTTATGGATACAACCTCCTTCCAACAAGCCTCCTTCTCCAAAGTCAAAAATCTAAGGTCTAAGCAGCTGGAAGATCACATCGAGAATCAACAACAAGTTCTCCAAATCTAAAGGACAACCTAACCATGGAATATAACGATGAAACAACAAGCAGATCGACATCGTAGGGAAAGAAGTTTTAAAGTAGGATTGGGTGTTTTTAAGACTACAACCATACAAAACAGATGTCCCTCATAGCTACAAGAAGGATAATAAATTATCACTAAAGTACTATGGTCCTTTATAAGGTGTTGCAAAGATTGGTACTATGGTATACAAATTGAGCCGCCTCTCGTGATCTTCACAAGTACACCCAGCCTATGTTTCATGCGTAAAGAAGGTTATATAGATGAAAGATTCCAGCTCAAACTATATTGCTTAACTGGATGAGGAAGGAAAATCATATTGGAGTCTGAATCCATCACCGACACAAGAATTCACCAAATGAGGAATAGATCCATTTCAGAGTATCTCATTAAATGGAGGAAACTACCGAATCTAATATTCCACTGGGGAAGATGAGCCTTTTATAATGTAAGACCAGAGTTACTGCTGCCATGCATAACACTTGTCTCAAGGGAGGGGCATGTTAAGCCCCATTATTGGCTCATTACCCCTTAATTCAGTATATTATATTAGTAATGTTATTTTATTTATGTCTGATTTAGGCCATTAGTTGTACTCATACCTCCAAATCTCCTATATATACCAAGGAGACATTTTCATTTTGAATCATCTTGTATTTGAACATTTAAGTAAGTAAAGGAGGTTTCCCTCAAGAGGATTATTATTTCAAATTATCTCTTTTTTCAAGGCTTGAGTACTTTTCCAGGTTTTTCATGCTATATTGATATTTGGTTCTTAACAAGATGTCAAGGATAACCACCACTATGTGGACATTGTTTCGAGCTAACAAAAGGAGATATGGAAGCATATGTGGGCTCTTAAATTAATGTGGATGGAGCATTCCCCTAATAATGGAGAAACATGTGCATGTTGGGGATATCAAGCCCCACTTTCAATCCCTGCATTATGATCTGGAGAGAGATGTTGAAACAAATTGAAACCTTATTTGTCCAAGAAAAAAACCTATATGATGGGGGGGTGATTATAATGAATATTGTTTCTCTTTTTACCAATTAAGAAAAATGTTTCAAGTCAAATAAGATACCATGTAGAATGAAACTCCATGCTCCAGGGATTTGGCTCCTTGGAGGATTTGTTTCTAGGAGATGGGGATGGGAAGAAAATGGCAATAAAACATTGAATTGAACTTCATGGAAAGTTGTAAAGGAAAAAACCAAAATATATTTTGAGGGACTCAATCTTGGTGCAAAATGGACACTTGGGGTGGGGGATGCTAAGATGAACCAAACAATGGCATGCAACCAAGCCTCCCAAAATGAAATACCATGTGAATAAATAATTATTTTGCTTAGCCAAGGATTTCTAGGAACTTATGAGCTTAAAAATCCAAGTAGCCTACTTACTCTTACCCTTCCTTGACTTTTTTATATGAGTATCCAAATAGGCTTGCATATAAGCCATTGATAGCCATCAACTAGCTTGTATTTTTTTTTAAATCCTCCTACATGTGCCAACTCCAAAATTTCTTCCTCTAGTCTAGATGGATGTGACTCCTCTCCTAAAGAACATTAGTAGTGAAAAGTAAGGTGATTCGACCAATGTCTTATCATGGTGAAGAAGACTAATAACCACCACAAAGAACACTTATTAATTAAGGAAAATAAAATGAAAAATGCATGATCTTTCCAACCTGTGTGAATCACCTAATAGCCTCTCGTGCCTTTTAGATGCTCTACTCCACAAAGGTGCCTTTAACCTTGAATTTAACTGGGGGAAAGAATGGGCACTTGAAGTTTTACCCTTGATCATGGTGTCCTTTTATAGCTGGATATTTAGAAAATACAATTTATCAAAAGCCCCATGTAGGCCTCTTTTCCTTCTAATGCATGAACTATCAATTATGCACAAAGGCCTTGAGATTTAGTAAGGGTTTTGAGAATAGCCATGCCCCTCTATTCCCTTGGATTACAACACACATTACTTTGATTGACTCTATGAAATCCATTTCTCTCTTCAAAATTAGACAAAAGAACTTTTCCCATATCCGTATGCACTTGTTGAAGGGGACCAACATGAAGAGTGATAAATGTCAGTGACTCCAATCACCTTTGTGAATATGTGAAATTGGGTGATTGATATCATGGATTTGGTAATCCATTTCTTAAGTTACTATGAATGACCATATCTTAAATATCTCTAGGGATACCTCAAACACTAAGGGAATTCCCAAGAACTTAAGTACCTACGTCAGTTGGATCCATGGAAATCCTTGATCCTTGAGCTAGTTTGGTATGTTTCACACAATATCTCTATTTCATTGAGTCTTAGACCATTGAATATTGGAGCATATGGATTTGCAAATTTTTATGCTTTGGTAGTTGCGGGAGGTGTTAACCTCCAAGTGTAACCTTTGTACTTAGAATAGAATATTTCGGAAGTAAGAGAACCATTAAACAGATGTGTGAAAACCCTAGAAGAGAAGTTGGCCCAAGGAGAATAATAATAAAGAAATTGAAAACCCTAGAAAGAGAAATCGGCCTTGCCAGAAAAAGTCAAAGTAAATTATATTTGCGAGAAAAGAAAGTTCGACCCCGTGGGAAAAGCTCATTGGAAAAATAAGTGTAAATAAGGTGTCACCTTAGCTCATTTGTACACTCACTCACTCAACAGAAGGAGGGTGCAAGTTTGAGGAGAAGCAGTTGTAGTTGCAGTAGAAGGAGGTACAAGTCTGGAGAGGGTGGTGCAACAATTGTCGTGGTGTAATCTCAGTCTTTCTGGTATCTCTCTTGTCTGCTTCTCTTGGTAAAGGTACACTTCTATTAATAGAGGTATGTTCTCTTAGTATTGTGCTACTTCTACAGTAGTGGTGTTTTTGGTTAGGGTTTATCTGTTGGTTCTAGTGTGGACTTGTCAGAATCATTCTATCTAAGAAAAGGTTAGTGTTCTAGGGGGTGGAATACTGAATGCCTATGGTTGGGTGACAATGATGTGACATTGTATATGGTTAAACGAACATACCAAAGTTTTAACATGGTATCAGAGCTAGTTTCCTTCGTAACAGTCTAACCACTGGAAGGAATATCCTTTGTTTCCCCTATTGTCAAGCTAGTTGAGCTCTTCCTGAACCCACCAAGAAGGTCTCCTAAGTAGGGTGCATATTTCCCCCGGATTAGATCTCCAAAATTATGAAATTGAAAAATCAGGGTTTCCTCATAAAACCCTAGGTCTGCAGTGCCAATTACATTTGCAACTGCAGTGCAAGTTGCTTTGCACTAGTTGCAGTGCCAGTTAAAGTTGCAGTTGCAATGCAAGTTTCTTTGCACTAGTTGCAGTGCCAGTTGCAACACCAGTTGCAGTGCCAATTGCAGCACCAATTATAGTGCCAGTTGTAGCACCAGTTGTAGTATCAGTTGCAGTGAAAGTTTATGTGAAGTGTTGGGCCTAACTTTTAGTTGTCTTAGTGCGCCCTACCCTAGCGCATCTCTAGCTACCTTTAGATTGCAATTTGTAGAACTTTGAAATTTTTGGGTTCGTCATTGCTTGCCGTTGCTACCAGATGATGTCGTTTCCTACCATTGTTTGTTGTTGTTGTCGGAGGTATGTAAGTCTTGTATATGTTTAAACTATATCACTACTTTGAGGGTGTTTGCAGGAGAAGGGATCCTTTTTCCAAGCAACAATTGTAGATCCAAAGAGATCTCAGATCCAACACATTCAGAGGAACAACGCACTCTAGGTTTGATTTTTTTGATATGCCTCTAGTTGTTATGGCATTATCGTGATCTTATGAACATCTAGGTTTCATTTTGATCTATTAAAGTTATGATTATTTCTGGTCAAAGTTAAAGTTATAATATGACCTTAGTCAAAGTATTAAATAGACTGAGGTTGAGATTTTAGAGTTTATTTGCATTATATTTCCTAAATCAGATTTTTGTTAAGAAAGCATATTGTCTTAGTATAGGGGACAGGTTGGAGAGAGTACTTGTCATCTTGAGTGAATGAGACTCAGAAGAAAATCAACAACACTCATTCTTGAATATAAGACTCCATGTTCTAGGTTTGATTGATTAAATTGATAAGTTTCCAATTTGCAAATATCAAGTTTGATAATTGTTAAATTACAAGTAAACACTATAGTCATGACAACAATCTTTGAAAGGTTTTATTACTACTAGATACAATGAATACTTGGTAGCATGTGAGTACTATTGATATAAATTCTTATTGTACTTGTTTGCAATATGAACTAACATCTCCTCTAGGAGATATTTCTTGTTTTGCTTCCAAGCATGCCACCTTGGTAATGAGATACCATGAAATTTTATTTTATCCTTGTTAACATAGATATGTTCTCATGAAAATTCTATTATACTTTTTTCTCTTGCTACTCTTGTCTTGGGTAGGTTATCTTGTAAATTACATGGAGATTACCATGGAGATATTGTTGTTATTTTTTCTTGTTCTGGGCAGGATACCATGGAGGAATGATTGGTCACAATATTGGAAGAGTATTTTTCCTATTTCTTATTATTGTATTTTTATTTTGGCTCTTGTTCCAGGCAGGTCACAAGTGATAGCTTTGAGAACGAGCTATTGTGACGATTATTCTTGTTATTGTTTTTATTATTATTATAAGAGTATTATTCTTGTCTATTGTTTTCCCTTGCTATTGGTCTTGTTCCGGGCAGGTCACATGTGATAAATATGAGGGAATCTATAGTGATGGTTGTAGGAGGAAACATATTAGATGGTCTCTAGTTTGAGACATGGAGTAGACTATCTAGATAAGAAGTTGTATACACAACCGCATACATCCATGATCAAAGAAAAAGAGGACAAAAAAGGGTACTTTTTTGACATACAAAGTATCTCATATGGAGATTGATTGTAAGGAGAAGAAGGATAAAAAAATGACTGAACAAATCCCTCTAGTGCAGTTGATCACTCTTCAGATCATTAGAAAGAGTTAGTAGAGCTAGAAGGGCCTACCTAGAATCATTGCAGTAACCAAGAAGAGACCAACATGGTCCCGTGACACTTTGTAGGATGTAAATATATATAACATTAATGATCCATATCATGAGAAGCATATGGCTCCACTAGTGGTGAGGCAGGAGGGCCCACCAATTACCAGCTCAGAAGGACCTAGAGTTCAGAGGGATTCATCCCTCACGATCCAGTAGGGAGGAGCAGCCTCCCCTGGACCATTAATAGAATATTAGACTTCAGGGGAGATCATCACATACAGAGGGAGTAGATGGATCCAAAGATTATATAGACTTGGAGGGAGTCAAGCTTTAAAGGGAGCATGGAGACTCAGAATGAACCTGCTCTCAGAAAGTTTCAGTGGCTCAGAGACTTTCATTCAAAAAGTATTCTTCCTCAGATTTAGATGGGAGAGAGAGATGTCTTCCAGGACTGACAGACAGGTTCCATGAGTTGAGGAGGCTATATCGAATCTTCAGAGGCTTCGAGGAGATATGAGACCTCCTAGGAAGATTCCCTTGTTTCAATGATAGAGGAGGAAGCCAGTCAAAAGGACTGGGATATGGATCTTTTTCCTTGGTTTCGAGACCCGAAGGGAAGTCAATTGTGACTTCCAAGCTGATCTTCAAGATCAAACATGTTGTTGATGGAAGCATAGAAATGTACAAATCTTGATTTGTGGTCAGAGGATTCTCCCAACAAGAGGGAGAATATTATGATGAGAAACTTGCTCCATTAGTTAGAAGAAGTGTACATAGAGAAGCCACAAGATACATGAGAAGGAGTCTCATGTCTGTAGATTGAAGAAATATTTGTACGGACTCAGATATGAAAGAAACATGTGATGAGGCACCTGGAAGATAGAATTGACTATGGTCTCGGATATTTTTTAGATCATGAGATAATCCTGCAAGGCTATACTGATTCAAATTGGGTCGGTAGTGCCGCAGACTAGAAGAGTACATCTAGATTTTGCTTCAATCTAGGACCATCTA
This sequence comes from Picea sitchensis, assembly GCA_010110895.2. Taxonomy (NCBI): domain Eukaryota; kingdom Viridiplantae; phylum Streptophyta; class Pinopsida; order Pinales; family Pinaceae; genus Picea; species Picea sitchensis. The sequence continues at coordinate 63,028 of SNQJ01S0015515.1, forward strand.
TGATATCATGGTTTAGTAGGAAGCAGACGAGTATGGTTCTTAGTACGACTAAGGCAGAGTATATAGCATCATGTTCAATTAGCAACAAAGCAGTGTGGCTTCAGAAGTTGCTTACAGGATTGTTTGATCTCGAGTTAGAGGTGACTTGTATCTAGTGTGACAACCAGAGTTGTGTGAAGTTGTTAGAGAACCTGGTGTTCATAACAAGTCCAAGTATATCGAGATCATGTACCATTATATCAGAGATATGGTGCATAAGGGAGAAGTGAAGGTCTAGTATGTCGCTACAGATGAGTTGATAGCAGCCGTGTTGACCAAGCCTTTGTCGAGAGTGAAGTTTGTGCACTTCATAGATAAGCTTGGTGTGTTCCAGAAGGACTTCTATAGTAAGAGGGAGTAATGAGTTACATATGCTATTCCAGTCAAATAGTCTAGTACACATAGCTACTCTAGTGAAATAGTCTGGTACCCTGAGATATTTCTACTCTAGTGAAATAGTCTGGTACCCTGAGATATTTCTACTCTAGTGAAATAGTTTGGTATGCATAGCTACTCCAGTGAAATAGTCTGGTACGCATAGCTACTCCAGTGAAATAGTCTGGTATGTTGAGATATTTCTACTCCAATGAAATGGTATGGTATGCATAGCTACTCCAGTGAAATAGTCCGGCACACCGATATATTGCTACTCCATTGAAATAGTCTGGTACACATAACTACTCCAATGAAATAGTATGGTACGTTGAGATATTGCTACTCTAGTGAAATAGTCTAGTACGTTGAGACATTTCTACTCCAGTGAAATACTCTAGTACACATGTTACTAGTTTTGTATGAACTAGACGCCAGATCATGTGTGAGTTGTCGAGTTACTAGTTATGTATGAACTAGATGCCAGATTCTGTGTGAGCTGGCGAGTTACTAGTTCTGTATGAACTAAATGATAGATTTTGTGAGTTAGTGAGTTGAAGCCCTGTGATGACATAAATCCTGGAAGGATGATGAGACCCCAGATACATGACTGTGACATGACCATCAGATAGTCTGTGTGTGTGACTATGACAGAGCTTGCGTGGTTATGATGGTGTAACTTGTTACATGATCTGTTTGATCATGAGATGGCTTGTTTGTCCATGCTACTTCTAACATGATCTGTTTAATCATGAGATAGCCTGTGTGGATATGGTGATGCTACCTGTAGACTGGTTTGCAAGACCATTTGAGCCTTTCTCATGCCATGTGTTGGCCCTTGACCAAGTTTTGGAGATCCTTGGTCATGTTTGACCTCTTTTTGGACTTTGACAAGATGGTCGAAGGTGGAGCGCAATTCGAAGCAGAGATCGCGGGATCTCGACCCCTTTTTAAGGTAGTTTTTGGGATTAGGGTTTATGTAACGGGTATGGGATGGCGTCCCATGGGTTTACCCATGTTTAGGCCCATTGTGTAATGTATAAATAGATAGTTAGGCGATGTAAGAAAGGTGAAGATGCTAAGTTCTAGAGTTATATCTATGTGATTACAAAGGCTTTGTGCATAGTGTATGATGAGACTTGCAGAGCTAAGTGCAAGTGATTGTAAGAAGGATTTGTGCTTAAACCTAACTCGAGGAAGGAGGATCTGGTGAGGTGCGCGCAGCTCTCCTGTCCTATGCGGAGTGGGTTCTGAGGCTTTGTGCATGTAAGAATATTGACAGAAGATAATAAAGAAGAGGAAGAGTTGGTGGACGTAGCCCCACACGGGGGTGAACCACGCATATCATGTGTTATGGTTTCTTTGTGCATTATGGTTGTTGTATTGTTCATACGATTTAAGTAATGAATGTTTAGATGAATCTAGTATGATAGATTAGTGCTTAGTAATGTGAATGAATGCTAGATCTGATATTTTTCCATATGCTAAGTGCTTAGATGTGTTAGATCTGGTAGAATATTGCGTTGCTCTATAATTAGGGTTTGGATATTCGATGCGAATAAGGGTTAATTACTAATGAATGTTAATTGCTAAGTTCTTTGTTAAGTGGTATAATCATAGATCTGTGTCCTAGCTAGGTTGCAAACATTTGCGTCCTGCAACCACCCCTGCCTCTACCTCGGGTGAGACTTCATTTTCTTCACAGGTGTTGTCGAAAGGGCTAGTAGTTAGGGTTTTTTTGGTGCATTGTTGAAGCGTTGAACCCTGGGTCTGCCCCTGTGCCAACACCATGTTAGATGGATGGATGTGTTGGAGACCATTACATGAAGAACATCTTAGTTAATACCTCCCTAGCTAAGAGGGAGTGTTGATGTTTTGGTAGTTGTTGGAGGTATTAACCTCCAAGTGTAACCTTTGTACTTAGAATAGAATATTTTTATTGTAAGAGAACCATTAAATAGATGTGTGAAAACCCTAGAAGAGAAGTCAACAATACTCAATGTTGGTGAACAATACTCAATGTTGGTGAACAATACTCAATGTAATATAATGGTCCAGGGTTTTTCGTTGACCTCACAGGAAAATGTGTGGAAGGACTACAGATGAACTGGGCCAGTTATCTAGTCAATTAGTTAGAACTTGATTTTCACGAAGCTCGAAATTAGGGCTGTGAATTCCATTTTACCTGGCTACTGATCCTCATCACATTCACTGCTTGGGAGATGTCGAAAGGTGCGACCTTCCCTGACATTGAGTTGTTCGAGCCATTAGCTGTGAAGTTCACCACGCTCTGGTATTCGAGCGATATGGGGAAACAATGGCAGTCGAACGTAGTATTCCATACCTACTACCTTCAACTGAAGAGAGATATTGAGTCTTTCCCTCGTATGACGTCTAGCACCTTGGATGGTTCATGCCCCTTATGAAGTTCCGCGTAGATAGGAATTTTATTTATATTACTGCGCACGCAAACAAAATTAAATAATAGCTTCAGTCCTACTACAAGCTCACAGAGGAGGACCTGGAAGAAATCACTAAGGAATAGCCCGCAGAGTTCCTTATACCAGTCGACCAGGAAGAACTGTCTGACCCCAACCTCATTGGAAGTCCGGTGGTTACTCACGAAGAGTATGATGCACCCAGTAACAACAGAAAGAAAAAGAAGGAATATGTACAGGAAATACACAACACATCAAAAGAGACTGCATCAGATTCACCTAGCGGAGGAGGAGACGACGAAGTGGAAAAAGAAGAGAAAGAAGGGGAAGAAGACAAGCAGAAGTAGGGTGAAGTAACACCACCTAGGAACCCCCTTGAAGAGGCATAAACACCCAAGAAAATAAAGGTTTCCCCACGAAACCTACATCACAGAAATAGTCCAAAGCGAGTAAGCCAAAGCTGTAGACTGTGCTCACGGTCAATGACTTCGACTTCATTATCGCAGCTGTATCCGATGCCTCAAAAGATATTTTTCAAATAATTGAAGCCAAACAAGAAGCCATGTATGATAGAATTGAGACAGAGCTAAGAGGTGTAAAACAATCCCTTCACTCCAGCCACGCAATGCCCACTGCGCCCCCACGACCAGAAGAACCAGAGTTGGGAGATGAGCCTGCCCAACTCTGCAGAATAGCTGACGCAACCGAAGCTCGCCTTCGTCGCATGTGTTGAGCTCCAGTTTTGTCATACTTTTCGTCATACAAATACACTTATCATTACACCTTCTCCCTACATTTCGTCAATAATATATTGCTAATTACACCATAAACCTCCACTATCTCTTGTTATTCATCCTATGTGGTTAATACATAATTCTCCATATTTTTAGTGATTAAAAGGATGATTATACAATATTTTTGTTGATGATGGTTTAATCCTATGTTTCTATGTCCAAGAAGCATGTTCTATACTGTTCAGGTTCCAGTATATGCACTGTCCATGTTCTGGTACCTGTATTGTTCATGTTCCGGTACTCGCATTGCAGGTCATCTGATACTCCAAGTCATCCGGTACCAGAAGGTTCTACAGTCAATCGATACCTACACAGTCATCTGGTACCCACACTCCATGTCATCCAATACTCTGCAGTGATCTGGTACTACCTTTGTGTTCATCTGGTACCAGCTCTCTGCCTCTTCCGGTACCAGCTTCATCCAGTACCAGATTGCGCCTATTTCGGTACTAGCTCCATCCAGTACTACCATCGCATTGGTCCGGTACCCATAGTCGTGATTGTGTTCATCTAGTACTAAACCCTTGCCTACAAGATTCTGGTACTAACTGTTCTAATCCGGTACCAACTGTGTTAATCTGGTACTAGAAATAATTCAAAATTTTGGAAAGCTTCTAGATGAAAATTGGGTACATGGGTTTTGTCCAAAGCCATGTTTACATGCAGGCATATGAGAAAAAATTCACCCAGATCACACGTGTGGACCTCCATCTCAGGGGGAATGATTATGCTAAAATTAGTGAAAATCTCAAACTGCCAACTTGTGCCTCGATTTTCGTGCAGATGGAATCAGATCTAGAAATTATACGGAATGGGTTTTGTCTAGAATATGGAAAAATGAGTAATACATGGGAAGTTTTTCAAAATTAGAATTGGTTTGGAAGATATGGGTGGGGGACTAACTCGAATCTGCCCAAATTGCAATAAAACCCATATTTTTGAGGATTTTATCTAAAATTGTAAATTTTGAAATCAGAGCTTTGGGATTCGATCCCATCCACTCCTCAATGATTCTTCATGTATAAATAATCCTCATGAGACTGAGGGAAGGAAAGAATGATTATCATCATTATGTTAGTATGTTCTCATATGGAGAGATTTGGATCCATAAGAAAGGTGTTGTAAATTTCTAAATTTGAATTGAATAAGGAAGTGTTGATGTTATGAGTCATTGAGAGTGATTACTCCTTGGTTCTGTAAGCCTCTCTAGCCACACATTCTAGGTGAGGTAGGCCCCCCTCAACTTGGTATGTGTTGGTCTTTTTTATTATTTAATTTGCATAGTATTTAGGATTTAGTTAATTGCATTTCTAGCTTACTTACATTTTAATTTCAATTCATCCTTTGTGTGATTGCAATTTGATTTAGTTTTATGAATTCAGGTTCATTAAATACTCATGATTGATTCTTCAAGTGTATGCAATAATGTTCCATCTCTCCCATTGTATTTACCGCTTCCTTCTTTCGCTGCTTTGTTTCATGTTTATTAGGTTCTAACACACTTATTTCCAACAGTATGTGCAATTTGATTTCAGAGTATGAGTACATGTTCAAGATCACCCCAAATTATGTCTCCATGCACCTTCACATCGGGTTTCATATTTTCATTCATTCGGTAGATCCATTATTCCATTAGGTAGATTTCATCATTGTTGTTGTATCCATTTGAAGAATTGTCTTGGAGTTTTAGTTTCATTTGTTTACAAGTCATTTTCAGATTGTCTTCATTGTCTTTTAATCTAGTTTGCTTTGATTTAGTTTTCTTGTAGCTTATCTAACCACTATTGGAATCCATTGAAGGACAAGAAACTTAAGTAAGCTACCCACGATTAATCACACAAACATCACCCTGATTGCATGAAAGACTATGATCTAAGCCTTTATAGCACTAAGTATTCCTACATCCCAGTGATGAATCCTTAGTGTTAATTTGTTGCAGTGTGGGTTTGAGGATTGTTTTGCCGACTTTAGATTAGGCTAGACTAGGCAATGATCCTGCGTTTCATGTGCCTGCACCTCAAATCTTACGAGCCCCGGTTGATAATTAAATGTGGGAATTAATAGTGCATATATTTAGCCCCAACAGTGTGCAGGAAGAAAAAGAACAGGCCACAATGGCCCTGAAGCAAGCACAAGAGGAAATCATAGAGCAACGTCGAGTTGCGCAGTAGGAGAAGGATGACCTCCAAACCAAGTTCGAAGAAAATAAAGCGCAAATCCAGCAAGAGAAAGAACAGTTGCTCACAGAGCAGGCCAGAGTTAAAGAAGTAGTCAACAGAGAATTTTTCTCTATGACAGGCTTGGAGCAGATGAAGGAAGACCCGGTGGAGAGTCAAGTGGCGAAGCTTGCGGAATCCATTCAACAACTTCAACAGAGGGTCGCAGAACTAGAGCTACAAACAGTGCCAAGCACTCCACAGGAAGTGTGAGACCAGAGAGAAGCAACTTCCCAGAGCGCAGTTGAAAGGATCAAAGCATTAGTCGTGGAATGTAAACAACTAAGTTGTCACAGTGCACAGAGTTATGAGCGCCTTACCAAGGACCTTGAACTAAAGACACTGGAGTCGCAGCTCCAAGAAGCAAAGAAACAAGCAACAACAGTACAAGCGCAGTTGAAACTCCTGTTAGCAGTTGAGACGATGAAAAGATCCCAAGAATAACGCACAACTCAGCAGCAGGTCCATGCCATACAAAGAAAAGTCATGGAAGTGACTCAGAAGCTCCAACCAGTCCAGGATGCAGCTTGCCTACTTTTTGAGGAGATTGAAGGCCGATGAGCGGAGCTAGAACAAGTAGTCACTTTGGTAGAAAAACACTTAGAGGGACCTGTGAACGAGGCAATTATTCAATAGTTCATCGAGCAGGAGGCCTTGGCATAGCAACAGGTTGAAGCAGCTCGAGCCAAGCTTGAGGATTTTGAGGTAGAGTTACCCAGACCAGAGTGACTCGAGACAAGTCACAGGTGAGTGTTGGAGGCATGTTGGCCCTTGCCCAAGTTTTGGAGATCTTTGGTCATGTTTGACCTCTTTTGGGACTTCGACAGGCTGGTCGAAGGCAAAGTGCAAGTCAAAGCAGAGATCGCGGGATCTCGACCCCTTTTTATGGTAGTTTTTGGGATTGGGGTTTATGTAACGGGTATGGGATGTCAGCTCATGGGTTTACCCATGTTTAGGTCCATTGTGTAACGTATAAATAGATAGCTAGGCGATGTAAGAAAGGAGAAGATGCTAAGTGCTAGAGTTCTATCTATGTGATTACAAAGGCTTTGTGCATAGTGTATGTTGAGACTTGCAAAGCTAAGTGCAAGTGATTGTAAGAAGGCTTTGTGCTTAAACCTAGCTCGGGGAAGGAGGATCTGGCGAGGTGAGCGCAGATCTCTTGTCCTATGCGGAGTGGGTTTTGAAGCTTTGTGCATGTAAGGAGATTGACAGAAGATAATAAAGAAGACGAAGAGTTGGTGGGCGTAGCCCCACATGGGGGTGAACCACATATATCATGTGTTATGGTTGCTTTGGGCATTAGGGTTGTTGTATTGTTCATATGATTTAAGTAATGAATGTTTAGATGAATTTGGTATGATAGCTTAGTGCTTAGTAATGTGAATGAATGCTAGATCTGATCTTTTTCCATATGCTAAGTGCTTAGATGTGTTAGATTTGGTAGAATACCGCATTGTTCTATAATTAGGGTTTGGATATGCGATGTGAATAAGGGTTAGTTACTGATGAATGTTAACTGCTAAGTGCTTTGTTAAGTGGTATAATCATAGATCTGTGTCCCAGCTATGTTGCAGACATTTGAGTCCTGCAACCACCCCTGCCTCTACCTCGAGTGAGACTTCATTTGCTTCGCAAGTGTTGTCGAAAGGGTCGGTAGTTAGGGTTTTGTTGGTGCGATGTTGAAGCGTTGAACCCTGGGTCTGCCCCTGTGCCAACACCATGTGAGATGGATGGATGTGTTCGAGACCATTACATGAAGAACATCTTAGTTAATACCTCCCTAGCTAAGAGGGAGTGTTGATGTTTTGGTAGTTGTGGGAGTATTAACCTCCAAGTGTAACCTTTGTACTTAGAATGGAATATTTGGAAGTAAGAGAACCATTAAATAGATGTGTGAAAACCCTAGAAGAGAAGTCAACCCAAGGAGTATAATAATAAAGAAACAAAAAACCCCAGAAAGAGAAGTCGGTCATTCCAGAAAAATTCAAAGTAAATTATATTTGCCAGAAAAGACAGGTCTTCCCTGTGGGAAAAGTTCACTGGAAGAATAAGTATAAATAAGGTGACGCCTTAGCTCATTTGTACACTCACTCACTCAGCAGAAGGAGGGTGCAAGTTTGAGGAGGAGCAACTGCAGTTGCAGTAGGAGGTGCAAGTCTGGAGAGGGTGGTGCAACAGTTGTCGTGGTGTAATCTCAATCTTTCTTGTATCTCTCTTGTGTGCTTCTCTTGGTAAAGGTATGCTTCTATTAATAGAGGTATGTTCTCTTGGTATTGTGCTACTACTGCAACAATGGTGTTTCTAGTTAGGTTTTATTTGTTGGTTCTAGTGTGGACTTGTTGGAATCATTCTATCTAAGAAAAGATTAGTGTGCTCGGGGGTGGCATAGTGAATGCCTATGGTTGGGTAAAAATGATGTGACATTATGTATGGTTAAACGAGCATACCAAAATTTTAACATCAAAAAGTATCCAATCATTCCACGATATTTACCATTGATTCTTGTTCCTCAAGTATGGTGATGAACAACTCATTAATAAAATGCTTGTTCACAAGTTGATTGACATTTGGTTTAGGTGAAGGAATATCATTGATGAGCCCTTGGTTAACCCTATGTTCTATTATATATCTAAGGGATTTAACCACCATAACATACAAGGATGGTTTCAAAAGAGAAACCTTAATGACTCGATTGGTAAAGGGCCACCTTTTTCATTTTCACATATTAATGAAGAGGTGTATTAATCTTTCAATAAACAATGTATCAACCTCCTTGTGAAAGAGCAGGCTAAGGCCAATATCCTTCATAAAATATTCCTCCAATAAATCGTAATCCTTCCTAAAATTGATTCTGATGAGCATGGTATTATAACCATAATAAAGTGTCTTTTAATAAATCTCATTGTTCAAGGTGAATAATATTCAAAAGAATATACTTGACTCTAAAGGAAAGAGATTTCCCCAATATCATATATTGTATGAAACACATGGGCCTATAACTCATTATGCGTTTGGGGTCATCAACTTTAGAAATAAAGTTAGTAATACCTTTGTTTAGGGTGGCCTCCAATGATTGTTTTCTTACAAGGTCTTTATATGCTCCAAGCAGGTCCAAACCAACAAAGTCCCAAATAACTTTATAGAATCGCATGGCAATCCGTCCAAACTCATTGACGTCTTATTAGTTGCATCTGACGAGGAATTGAAACAACTCATCCAAATTCAAACACTAATTGAAAAATAGTGTTTGCACATTAAAGAACTTCTATGTGACCATGCCAAAAAAGGTTGATGTGGTCACCCTACATTCCTCACTTAGACCTTGAAATTGGAAAACCATTTTGTAGTGAGAAGCATACTCTCTTCCAATAACCTATTGCTAGGTCTGCCCCCCTACCATTTTATAATTTTCTCATGGCCTCTTTTGAGGCTAGGGCCTATCTACCATATTGATTCAATGGATTTTTGGTCCGAGCTAAGCTCCATAACACTTTGAATCTCGGTAAATTTTAGGTGATGCTCGAGCTTATTCATTATGTTCTACAACACCTCATTAGAAGGGTTGATCCAAAGGCATTAGATAACCATTTGCAATGCTTCTTTGGTTATTTTATTTCCTTCTCTTCCAATTGAAGAAATCTTCCTCATATAGCTCTAAGAAAAGAGGTGGTTTTGAACAATGGAATCCTTCCACCATGTAATCTAACCATCCTCTCCTTGGCTTAGGCATAATATTCCATACCCTTTTGATACATTTTAGATAGTTTTATTAAATGAGTGACATTCATGGTATAATGGGTCCATTGCATATGCATTTTAGCAATAGCCAAAGATATCAAAAAAATGAATCAATTAGTGATTAGAAATGATAGTTTAGGCTAGTGTGCCCATTGGTTGAGACTGCACATAATCGAAAAAGGAAGTGTTTTTCTCATAGAGTATAACATGATCTAAGGATTTAAGGACCCTCTATCTACCCTTCCAAAAACTTGGGCAAGAGAACCAAAGCTACGAGGAATCATTTAATGTGAACTTTTTCAAGGCATAGATCTTAAGATGCACTCTAAGAGTGGTACAAGCTTCCTTTTATTGGTTGGAAAGCCTTACGTCATGTAATCTATTCTTATATTCATGAAAATCAACTATATTAAAATCACCATAAATAAGCCAATGAGATTATGGGAGCTGTTCGACCGTCAATTCTCAAAAGACCACTTATTTGTCAGTGGTATTGCCACATAGATATTGGTTCAGCGGTAGCATGTGTTCATCCAAATTAAGTAAAAACTAGAACAAATACTATGAGGGGTCGAAACCGCAATATGAAGTGAATTCAACTCGTTGTGAAGAGACGAGTCATAACACCTCTTTAAATACCATCCGTGTGGTTTGAAACAAAAGTAATGATATTTGTCCAAATATAGTTTAACATTTTTTTCGTTAGAAAACCAAATTTTTTTACTTCTTGTAAACACAAAATATCTAAATCCTCACGCATGTTCCTATTTTTCTAACCATAATTTTGTGACACGTTCCAAAGGCCCTCTAATATTCTATGGCACCACCTTCTATGAAGCCTTTTGTTCTTTATTCCAAAGTGGGATTGAAAACTAAGGAATGTTGGACTGAGTAACTTTTGCATAAAGCCTTTTGTTCTTTATTCCAAAGTGGGATTGAAAATTAAGGAATGTTGGAATGAGTAATTTTTACTTGTTGATTATATTAAAGATTGTAGTTGTTATTGTGTGGTTTGTGGGGAAATGAGTGAATTTCTATAGGAATAATTTTATTCTAAGTTTTAGAAAATGTTAAAATGGGAGAGTAGAGTGGTATGGAATATTCTATTGCTACAAAATCAATACAATGGACTCTATTATTATATGGGGAGTGTATGCGGGTTGTTATAGGATCTAACTTATTCTAAAGATAACTAGAGGTTGAAGAGAATGTCTCAACCACACACCAAATTAGGATCTCACCAATCCAACTCTCTAACAACCTCTTAATAATAGGATCACACAACTCACATAGAATTACTCTACTCTCCACATACATTACTTAAGAACATTAGATAAGTTGGGATTATATATTCCAACACTCTCCCTTAATGACTACTTATCCAAATATCTATGTGGTCATATCTTGGTGTGCTTCCTCTTGTACCTGCATCGATTATTGACGTCCATATAAAGAAATCCATCTACCGGAATACAAGGGTCATCAACCGCTAGTTCTATAGGAATCATTTTCAGTTACATGGTTCATTCAACCATTCTTCTTCATAGCTCCCCCTTCATCACATCATCATCGTATCAACAACCATTCTTCCTCATAGCTCCCCCTTCATCACATCATCATCAACCTAGGTTTTATTTCGGCTTACCCATAACCGTGCTGTGGGTTTTCTCGGATTACCCTCAACCATGTACCAGGTTTTCTCGGATTACCTGTAACCATGCTTTGGGTTTTCTCGGATTACCCTCAACCATGCACCAGGTTTTCTCGGATTACCCGTAACCATGCTCTGGGTTTTCTCGGATTACCCTCAACCATGCATCAGGTTTTCTCGGATTACCTGTAACCATGCTCTGGGTTTTCCCGGATTACCTTCAACCATGCATCAGGTTTCCTCGGATTACCTGTAACCATGCTTTACATAGTGGTTTCTAGATTACCACGAACTTTTCACATTAGGGGGTATACAATGGCTCAGGTACATAGAATTTTCTAGGACCACTACATCAAAATAGACTTGCTTTCAATTACATGTCTCACAAATAACATAACTATGCACACCTTCAAACCAAAAAATATAAGCACAACTCAATTTCACTTTCTCACTTTTGTGACTTAATTTGGAGGATGTGTGAGTCCGACGGAATGAACACGTACACCTCACTTCATTTAGCTATAACACCTCCATATAATGGCTCAAACAACAACAATAACAGCCTCTAGCTTTAGCTTTAGCTCCTTTACTCAACAATTGCAGCTCCTCTCCAAAACTCAAAAAATGAACAATTGCAACTCCTCTCCAAAACTCAAAAAATGAGTCCTTTAGCCTGACTCATCCAGCAACACTACCTCTCAGGCTCAACATAGCCATTTTCTCTGCTTGGATTGAAACTCTCCTTTTGCATGTTCGTCTTTCGCTGCCTGAATTTCGGCTGGGTTAGCGCCTACTTCTGCACCGGTCTTCTTTTTGTCTCTTCATTGTCAGTACAAAGAGCACTATCCAGTAAAGGAGAAGAGTTGGCCAGAACACTGGCACATCAAATATCGAGAAAAATGTCATCACAAAAGCAATACAGACAGCCTTTGTCAAGGCATACCAGAACTTGAAATCGGGCAGACCTCTGATAAAGGGTTTGAATTCGTCGTTGCCTTTGGTGGGCAAAGCGGGGCCTTCAGTCTCGGGATCTGCGAAATGACTTATCAGAGCTTCCAAGCTCCGGAATTAACATAGGTGGTGCTTTTTCTCTGATGGAAGCCATTGTGCGCTATGTATGGTCGCTTCCTCTGAACTGGGTGTTCTGGCCAGCTTTCAACTCTTGCATGAAGAGCAGGCTATACTTTTCCGCTGCATCAGTAACCAAACACGGCTGCTCTCCCTACAATCCTCGAGCTCTCTCTGCCTGACGGAAATGGTCTAGAAACTTCTGATTCAAAGGAAATCTCCCTACGTCATGCAAAACACAATAAATTCGCTACGCGCAAGAGCAGTTTCCCAAATACTTTAGAAATAGAAGCTTTTACCAACGAGTTTGTGGTTGAAATGGATCAAAATGCACAAAATTTATAAGGCTCGTTGTCCAAGGCTCCTCAAAGTTGCGAATTTTCTCTGAAATCCAGTCTCCAAGGAGATCCAATTCTGTGAGAGATACCTCTGTTCTGGAGAAAAAATAAATTGAATACAAAAACCACAACAATTCACACAGAATGACTCAGGTTCTCATGCAATTTGACTAGAAAAATTTCAAGGCAGCAATTTGCCGTCGATACTTCCAATTCGCATCGGATTCTACAAACTAGCAGCACAAACCCAATACTCAAATCGTAATCCTCACAAGCAATCCAAATCTGTATAAAATATTGTCCACAGAATATAGAAATCTTAATAGTCTTTTAGATATCGACCACAATCTCTGCACGCATGGGCGTGACACGAACCTCCATGATGGCCGCATTACCTCCTCTCACGCAGATGCACTCACACATAGACTCTCCTCCAACAGCATGGCGCGTCTTCCAAAAACAGTCGATGCACTGGAATCTTGAGCAGCAGCTCCTCCTACGACGACTATCACTCTACTCTTCACATATTTCTGGGCACTCTCGTGAGGGAGTCACGCCCAGCCCTGACGCTCTGATACCATGTTAAAATGGGAGAGTAGAGTGATATAAACAGATATTCTATTGCATACAAAATCAATACAATGGACTCTATTATATAGAGTGTACAGGTTGTTATCAGATCTAACTTATTCTAAAGATAACTGGAGAGGTTGAGAGAATATCTCAACCACACACCAAACTAGGATCTCACCAATCCAACTCTCTAACAACCTCTTAATAATAGGATCACACAACTCACATAGAGATGAACTCTACCTCTCAATACATTAGCAAGAACAGTAGATAAGTAGGAATTATATATTCCAACAGAAAGTTGTTAGATTTAGTTGGGTATGAAAGATTTTTTTAACATGTTGTTAGTATGTCTATTTAAAATAAAATTTGATGTATTTATATCTATACTATTTCATTATTCAATAAAACACTCAACATAAACATAGCTTTTGGATGTGATAGGAAACTACAATGATTAGTCTCATTTCTCTACATTGTATCAGAAGACCTAAGTCTCTCATGAAATAGGTCTGTAATTATGGCATTTTTGCATTGTTAATCCTTTATATGCTAGATAGGTATGTGATCATGGCATTTCTGCATGGATTGTGTTTTTTTAGTGAATGTATGTTGTAGATTGTGTTTTTGCTCATTGCTATGGTGTTTTTATAGTGTAATGGTTGTCTTGGGAGTTTTTCAATATGTTGAATGCATTTCTACATTCAGAAATGGATTTTGAACAACAAAAAAATAGTGATTCGTGTAAATTTATATCGCTCGATTCCGACGAAAAAACCATTTCTTAGAACAGCTAGCCAAAACCTTACATAAATTAGTTTCTTATTACTAAAAGAGAAAATTTGTGTGGCTTAATGTGTGGACGAGCTGCGTAAGCTCTGTTGTAGTTTATGTGAAGAAAAAAGAGCATGTTGTAGTTTATGTGAAGAAAAAAGAGCATAGAGAGGTTGTTGTGGCTTGTGTGAGAGAGTAGATCTGACAGAATATTTGCTTGTAGCATTGTCAACAGTTGCAGTTGTGGAGAAAAGGCTTCCTCTTTAAAAAAACTACCAGAGGAGAAATCCGGAGATCGGTGTGTCAAAAGTGGAGCTTTGAGCTTGTTCAAGAGCTGCCTTGAATAGACGCTGAAGGTTTTTCTTGCTCCCACGATAAGACACTTCGGGGCCTTTGCAAGGAAATAGGTGAGCCATTATGGCTGAAGGGCCACAGCCATTGTTTTTTGAAGCTCTATGAGGAAGGAGGACCGCCAAAAAAATTGGATAGAAGAAACCACTCAGCCAGGCACAACATTCATTGAAGAAAAATCTTTGACTTGATATTTTGGTTGGAGCAATTTCCAATTCATGTTATAACAAACATCTACAACTAGAACGATAGAGCACGGTTAGGAAAAGGTGGCTCGTATTTGTTGAAGAGGAACACATGCATAGAGGTGCAACGTTGAAAAAGAGACAAAAGTCATCAGTGAAAGAGTAAGGCTTGCAGTTATTCCATGTAAAGACAATTGCGGAAGCGAGGCTTGCAGTTATTCCATGTATTTGGTCCATGAAGCACAGATTGTTGGATGGGGAATGGTGAAAGACCATGGAGATGAAATATATAGAAAGTAGGTTATCTTATGCCAAAGAAAGGTTATGGTGAAGTGAAATAAGTTTTTGAAATTTATTGGGGTTTTTAAATAGAAACATATTGAGTTTAGTCAATTTAATATGTGAGTGTAGAGTTTGTTAGAATTGATTACTCTAATAATTTACTTTAATAATTGTTTGGTGAAGTATCGAAGCTCCAAGAAGAATATTAGACAAGGATGTTGAAGGTAGAATCAAGTGTTGTTGAAGATGCAAATAAAGATGCTCAATATATGCATGTCTTCAAAAAAGCATATAAGTAGAAGTATTTGATCATATGTGTCATTGTCTCTTGTTGATTTTGTGTAGGATTGTGTGGAAATAGTATGTAATGTAAAAATCATCGTTGAGTCTACTTGGTAAGGTGAGTTGTAGATGAAAGGGAAATTTAGCTATGTGCTTTGTTTCCACTAATTGTTCCTTAATGAAATATTGTTTGATGAATGTTGCGCTATGAATCCTCACTGGTAGGTGCATAAAGTGTAGGATTGACTATGATACATCTTGTAACCAAACTATTTTCCTAGAGAAAAGACGAGCACCATGGTTGGGTACCTTCGTGTCTCTATAGATGGAGTAATGTTCATAGGATGACCAGTTGTTCAATCTTTATAGTCAAATTGATGTTAGGCCCTAGAGTACAATAGGTTCCCATTTAATCTTTTTTGTACTAGTGGTCAACCCAAAGGCATGGTTGACTTCCAATTAATCTGTGTTGTGCTAGTGTTCAGCCCAAAGGTACAGTTGGTTCCCAAGTGGTACATTGTTCAAGATAACAGTCCTACAAGTGAATGGAGGAGCATAGACACTTTGGTTAAAGATGGAAGCAAGTTTCTACAATGAATAGCCATTGGTTGTTTATTGTGGTAGTGAAGGTACATTGTTCTTTCTAGTGAAGCCAAGTGTCAATTGTATAGTTAATTTTGAGGTGGAATGATGAGTTTGTAACAAGGAAGACATGATGATGTTCTAGATGCAATAGAGTGTTTTTGGAGTTTCATCCAAAGGGCGATGGTGATAGTCCTTGCAATAACAATGGAGATCAGATAGTGATGGATAAACAAGGTAAAGTTTGAAAGTTGCATTTAATAAAAGTAGTGAACATATGGAAATGTTAACCACGCCTTATATTTGTAGCAAGTCTAGGATGCTAGGTATAAATCCTATGTATTAGTCCATAAAAAATGTCAATCTTGTATCTTACCTACAGTTGGCACTTGGGAGATTTAGTATTGTATGGTACCTGGACAATATTATAAAAGCTTATACATAGTGTCTCAATGAGAAGGAGTATGTAAATGATATGTACCTATATCTTTGTATGTAACATGTAAAAGACATATTGTTGTAAGACCTGGATAGGCATGCATATACCCCTTTTCCATATGTCCCTAATGATTCAGATAACTTGTTTGGTATAGTGTAGAACCTTTGTTTTGAAGATTTTAACACTTGGAAGAGTGAGTTGTGTGGTGGCTAGATGCTCCATGAGTGGAACATGTTGGTTGTAGACTCTAGGAGGTGCCTAGAAGCCTGATGTTTTCTATACATTCAAGTGTAGTTCATCAAGAAGTTGAATGATCCATGTGCCTAAAGGAAATCCTATTAGGTTAGCAGCTGTAGCAACAAGGTACCAATGCATTATGGTGGATGGTTGTTCCTTTATATGGAATTTGATAGTTTGATTATGTCTACATAATCAAGGTATGAGATGTAACTACCAGATTGGACTAGATATAGACTTTGTTAATCTGGGGATTGGTGAAATATATTGATGAAGACTTGAACTGAAAAATATTGAGACAAATACTCGTGATCTAGGTGGATATCGCTAGCCACCCACCTCTTCCAGCTGGCTCAAATACAACTTTCATCTTGACAATTATGTTTTTTATCTTGGCAATTTTTTCTAGCTTTTCGGGTCCTAGACGTCTGGGGTCGTTTTGAGGCCCTAAACAACGTTTTTTGGGCCCGCCACAATCACACTACAAACAATGTCAAAGTGTGACAACATAATGTGTATTCGTCGAATAGACCTTTCCAACGAGCTTTCGTGCACCTAAAACGGAGACCGTATGCAAAAGTTATGACCCCGGGAAATTGATGTACCAACTTACCCCAATGGGGCCCACATGAATTATAGCACTTCATCTCCTAGGGTTAGGTTTTTGGATGTCTAGGGTTTTGGAATTCATATTTGTTGTAAAAATTCCTTTGGAGCCTCATTGTACCCATATTCTTGCGAATGAGCGTAGTCATCACATCTCTTCTCAGAGATAAGTTGCCACCATTCTACCAAGCTTGTTTCAGTCTGTAGTTTTACAATTTCAACATATTTCTCATTTAATAGAAGTCAATTTTTACTGTATCTATGTTATTATTCATTGTAACTCTATGTTAATATTATAGATCTGTGTTTTCATTTCGTTCCACTCATAAATCTGGATCAATGGCATCAGAGCTCTATGATCTTCATTTGTTTCTCTTTGCATGTCCCTAATGACGTCAGGGTATAAGCAGTTGAGACTCGAACTAGTTGAGCCTTTGCAAGATCAGCCTCGACGAACCCGACGAACACCCATGGGGGAAGAAAAGAGAGACGATGGGGTAATATATCCCTTTAAATTGTTGCTTGAGGAATCCCTCTCGTGACAAAGAAACGAGATTATGGATAATTTTGCGCAAATCCTTTGACGGTTGCCAATAGGCGACACATCTACCTCAAGCGAAGGCGCCACCCCCTTCAAGGTACAGATCAATTTTAATATTCCTATATTTGAAGGTCAAATAGATGCAGATGTTGTAGATAAATGGTTAAACCTTCTAGAAGGGTATTTTTTGTCCACAAGTTTTTCGATAGAGAAAAGATTACATTTGCACGCCTCAAGGTCGTCCCGCATGTCAAAGATTGGTGGGAGACTTTCTATGATAAAAAGGAAACAAATAGATCTACATTATTTGTAGTTGCACCCACTTAGGGTCCCTTCGGGGATGCTATTAAGGAACACTACTACCATGTTGGAAGTTATGACGACTTATATACAAGATGGACCACACTACGGCAAGAAAGGGACCAAACAATTCCAGAGTTCACCAATGTCTTCCATACCTTGCACACCAGGTTGGGTATCAAAGACTCTGAGCGACATCTCTTGCTCAAGTACCATGACTATCTGCATAGATACATCCAAACAGAAATGGATTTTCTGGACATTTCCTCCTTGGGAACAACTTATAGGTATGTTGTCAAAATCAAGAATAAGCTTAAACAAAAGATGTGGTAGTTTGGGTATGCAAACCCCTCACAACGGAAGAAGGGAAAAGGTGGCCCCAACCTGTAGAGCAAAGGGTAGAGAAAGGATGGACAACCTCAAGACAACCAATCCAAACCACAAAAAAAGAAGGACAATGGGAAGACAAAGAAAGACACTAGGAAATGGTGTGAGTTCCATAAGATCTCCTGGAATAACACCGTTGAATGTCGCTCAAAGAAGTCATTAGTGGCCAAGGTTAAAGCCTCTTAATCAAATGCAATCTCTGACTCTGAGTCAGAACCAAAAAAAGGGAGATGAATCATTGATTTAGAACCCAATGTTGTCATTGTTACCACCACCAGGGTCCAGCCCAACAAACCTGATGAATCAGAGGAAGGTGAGCACCTCTTTCATTCACATATGTGGATGAAGGGTACTCCCCTACACTTCCTCGTTGATAGTGGTAGACAGAAGAACCTCATATCAGCAGTGGTTGTCAAGCGGTTGGACCTGCCAACATCACCACACCCGCAATCGTACACCATTGGATGGCTTTGCCAATGGAACGATCTTTGCATCAACCAACAGTGTCACCTGACCTACGGTATCAAGCCCTTCAAAGATGAGGTATTGTGTGATTTCACCCCCCTTGAAGTTTGTAATGTTATTTTGGGCCAACCTTATTTATGGAGACATCATATTGTATAATAGTCTAGGCCTCATAGTGTTATTAATACTTTGGACATGAAATTATACAGGATACCAGAGGTAGTCCCATCTACTACCATTTCCTTGATCTCTGCCAAGAAATGTAGGAAGGTCATCTCTTAGATCGGGAAGTTTGTCTTCTTCATGATTCACACTCAAAGTGAGAGAAAGGTTGCATCCACATCCATGGCCTCTACGAAAGGTCTCTCCATGCAACAAAAGAAATTGGATAAGGTCGTGGAGGAATACAAAGACATCTTCTCCTCACCCACTAAGGTCCCTCTGCACTGTGAGGTCAAGCACTCAATTGATTTGACCCCTAGTGAACTGCTACCCAATAGGCCAGTCTATCATCGCTCTCTGTCAAAAAATGAGGAAATTAAGCGCCAAATCCAAGAGCTACTCGAAAAGGGGCACATCCGCCCAAGTTCATCACCTTGTGGAAGCCCAATCATGCTTGTGCAGAAGAAAGACGGGTCCTGGCGACTCAACATTGATTATCAGGCCCTAAATAAAATCACAGTCATGAACCAGTACCCAATTCCCCGAATTGACGATCTCCTTGACCAGCTCAAGGATGCCAAATACTTCAGTAAGATTGATTTAAAGTTTGTCAACCACCAGGTCCCAATAGAGTAGACTGATGTATGGAAGACTGCCTTCAAGTCCAAATAAGGTCTTTTTGAATGGTTGGTCATGCCCTTTGGCTTGCCAAAGGCCCCATAAAATTTCATGAGGATGATGGACGATATCTTGCACCCTTTCACCAATTCTTTTGTGGTGGTGTATTTGGATGACATCCTCATATTCAACAAGAATTCAGAGGAACACTTGTAGCACATTCAACAGATTATGCACACTCTCCGCCAACACAAGCTATATGACAATTTGGAAAAATGATCCTTCGACATGAACAAGGTCGAATACCTAGGCTACATTGTTGATGAGCATGGGGTGCATGTCAATCCAACCAAGATCCAAGTGGTTGGCCAGCCCCGACCACACTCACTAATCTTTAGAGCTTCTTAGGCCTTGCCAATTTCTATCGCACGTTCATGTTAGGATTCTCCCACATTCGTGTGGGGCCAGTCACAACAGAAAGTGTTCAATGATTTGAAGCAACACTTATGCTCAACCCTGGTGTTCTCATTACCTGACCTGCAACAACCTTTTGAGATTGAGACAGATGCTTCTGACTATGTTGTGGGCACAGTTCTCACTCAGCATGGACATACATGGACTGTCATAGTGAGACACTATCAAATATTGTCCGTAAGTATCCCACTTACGACAAAGAAATGTACTCCATTGTACAATCATACCTCCAGTAGAGGCATTACATTCTCGGGAAGGAGACAATCATCCACACTGATCATAAGCCTTTGCATTTCATGCAGACACAAGGCAAATTGCAGAATGATTGCCATCAGAAATGGTCCACATACTTGCAACAATTTTATCTCAACATCAATTATAAGACATGGAGAACCAACCACGTCACTTTTTTCCTCAGTTGACCTCCAATTTTCACACTAACCACGGTGCTACACTTCTACGGACATGAGACTTTTGGATGGCCCCAAATCTACGAGCGAGATCTTGACTTTTCCACTACCTACCAGATGTTGGGCACAAACACAATTGTCACTGATTTTCATTTGTAGGACGGGTTATTGTGCTATATGGGCCATCTCTGTGTTCCATCAAGCGAGCGAGTGAAGATTATTTGGGAAGCTCACTACAATCGGGTGGCAGGACACTTCGGCGTAGAGAAGACAGTGGCATTGCTGCAACAACATTTCTATTGGCCAAAACTCGGACATGATGTCAGCAAGTATATTAGATCCTGCATGACCTGCACCATTACCAAACCGACCATTAAGAAACAAGGCATGTACACCCCTCTTCCTACTCTCGACAGGCCCTGGGAATCCATGTCGATGGACTACATGTCGGCCCTTCCTTTAACCAATCAGGGAAATGACTTTGTTTTTGTCGTTGTTGATCAATTTTCCAAGATGATGATTATGGTCACCTACAAGAAGAGCATCACAACAGAGGCCACTGCCAATCTATTATTCGAATGAGTGTGAGTACATTTTGGGATACCACAAACTATCATCTCTAATCGGGACAACCGGTTCCTCAACGCATTATGGTCTTGACTGGACACCAAGCTCACCAAATCCACGGCCTTCCACCCCCAAAGAAATGTCCAAATTGAGGTCTTCAACATGATCATCGTTCATATTTTGTGCATGCACAATTACAAGCATCTATACACATGGGATGAGAGTCTTCCCTGTGTTCAACAAATTTACAACAAATCCATACATAGCTCAACCGACCATAGCCCCTTTCAGGTGGGGATGGTCCTTCAACCATTGGGCCCCATGGATGTTGCACTACCCCTTGCGTCCACACAAGAATAATCATCCCATGCACAAACCGAAGTCGACAAAGCCACCTGATTCATTGAATGAATCCAACACATCCGCCAACATGTTTAGGATATTTTGCAAAAGTCCAATGCCAAGTACAAGCAGCCCCATGCTCAACATCGGGTGCCACACAAGTTTCAGGTGGGAGATAAAGTCTGGTTTCACTTGCAGAAATAACGCCTTACAGGACCCCATCAGAAGCTTCGTCCACTCAATTATGGACCTTACACCATCACCAAGGTTGTGGGTGACAATGCTTTTGAGATCAACATTCCCCCCTTCCTTGGCTTGCACCCATTGTTTAATGTGGACCTCTTTCGACCATACTTTCTACCCTTATTGGACACCTCAGAGATAGTAGAACAGTTGACACCGACAAAGATCAACCCTGACTGCATGGAACAAGAATCCACTGATCATATCGTGAACACATGGTTCAAGGGCACTCGCCAACAGAATATCTTTATCGCGTTGTCAAAGTGAGGAAGCTCCTGCACCAAGGCAAGTGGCTCACCCGGGGCAAAATTTAGCAGAAGTTTCCTCATCTAATGGGGGAACTCAATGAAATGGATAGCATTTCTTCGTAAGGAGAGAGGATTGATCTAGGTGGATATTGGTGGCCACCCACCTCTTCCAGCTGCCTCGCATACAACTTTCATCTTGGCAATTACATTGTTTATCTTGGCAGTTTTTTTCTAGCTTTTTGGGTCATTTTGAGGCCCTAAACAACATTTTTTGGGCCCACCATAGTCACACCATAGACATAGTCAAAGTGCGGTGGAATAATGTGCATTCCTCATATATACCTTTACAATGAGCTATCGTGCACCTAAAACGAAGATCGTATGCAAAAGTTACGACCCTGGGAAGTTGATGTACCAACTTACCCCAACGGGGCCCACAAGAATTTTGGCGCTTCATCTCTTAGGGTTAGGTTTCTGGATGTCTAGATTTTTTTCATTCATGTTTGATGTAAAAAGGCATTTGGATCCTCATTTTACTCATCTTGTGAATGAGCATACCTGTCACATATCTTCTCAAAGATAAGTTGCCACCATTCTAGCAAGCTTGTTTCAGTCTACATTTTACAGTTTCAACATATTTCTCATTTAATAGAAGTCAAGTTTTATTGTATCTATGTTATTATTCATTGTAACTCTATGTTAATATTATATATTTGTGTTTTCATTTCGTTCCGCTCATAAATCTGGATCAACTCGTAGGGGGAATGTTGGAATGAGTAATTCCTACTTGTCTTATGTGTGATACTGGATCATACTAAAAGTTGTGGTTGTTATTATTACTGGTCATAGTGAGGTAGAGTTTGTCTCTATATTAATAGTTTTATTCTAAGTTTTAGGGGGTTTTTAGATTAGTTGGATATGAGAGATTCTCTCTAACTAGTTGGCTCCTATTTTGGTGTGTGGTTGAGATTTTCTCACAAGAAGTTGTTAGCGTGCTAAAATAGTGTATCTATATTAAAACAAAGTTTGATTTATTTATATCTATATTATTTCATTATTGAATAGAACACTCAACATAGTTTTTGGTTTTTGGTGTGTGTGTGTGGAAACAATGTCTACTCTCCCATTTCTCTACAAGGAATCTTATTCACATCACAAAGATATGAAAAATTATATCCAAGGGGAAATAATTGAGGAAACGAAAGGACTAATTATTTGTGTTGTCCTTAAAACAATCTATTTTGCTCAAATTCCAAAAACAAGTAATAATTTCTATAGAAATGGGGTCTTGAAGCCTCTATATGAACCCTAATATTCTTAAATGTAAAGGTAGTATGCATTAATCATTTTGAATGCATATTCTTTTATGTAACTCCTTTGTATTTAAACAATTGTATCATGTAGTGTATTTTTTATCCAAGAAAAATCTTGTTGGATCCTCCCCTTTTATGAAATATTAGGATGGAGGGTGAATCAATTGCTAGTCATGATAGAGATTGGTAACCTTAGGGGATCCACTGTATTTACCTATTGGCAATATGCCTTGGGTGGATGGTTCAATTGATTGAGCAATTTTTTGGGACTAAAAAAATGTTTGAAACGTCACATTCATCCTCTAGATCTTAAGTATGAACTTGGATGGAGAGGATAACAACTTCTCCTCTTAAATCCTCTTAACCACTCAAGTTAAACCCAATTAACCCTACCATATAGTATAATTAACAACCATTAGTTTAAATGTATAAACTTTCTTATACTTTAATAAATGCTCCAATTAAAAAAAATATATATTATTTAATACAACCTAATTATTTTTACTTTATATTTTTTATACAATTAAATTAAAGTAAAGTATATATATATAAAAAAAATATATGTGTCCTTTTGTGTAATGAAGGGAAAGTAAAAAATAGTTGGAAAACTAAATCTATAAGGTTATTAATGGATATGAAAAATAATTTTAAGCTAAAAACTTATAGCTATACATTAAATCTGGTTAGTTTTTTTTTTCACTTGAAGGAAAAACTTATATTCATATAGAAATGAGTATACATGTTGCGCTCCACGGAGAGACTAACCAAAAAAAAACTATTAAACTTTTAAAAAGTTTATTTCCAGCTTTTCTTTCTTTTTCTATTTCCAATCTCTCCATTACATATACCAAACTATACATCTCATATAATACCGTCATTCTTTCGAAAACAAAAAGAACAAGATCATAGCCCATCAAAAAGAAAAAGAAAGAAAGAAAGAAAGAAACTCTATCGCCATAAAGTATTTTCTTCACATATATTTTCCTCAAAATATTTGTCACTATGAAGGTACCCGGATCCAATTCAAGCACATCCTTAGATAAACCATCAACTATTTCATTTAATTCCCCGTAGATGTGTGTATAGGATGTCCATTCAAAGTCTTTCATGGTATTGTGAATATGATTTAAAATGGGTTGCAATATCAGCGCTTGAATACTGACTATATTGTTTGTCTAATCTATGATAACCTAGGAATCACCAAAGACATGAATCTTTCTCGAATTGAGCATATTAGCATAGTATAACAGGGTCCAAATGGCATAGAGATATGCCTTCATATTAGTGTCACATCTTGGAGAGTACTGGATTTAAAAAAATGATCCTTAGAAATGTAAATGATGACCCCACTCCACAAAGCGATGGGTGTCCCTAACACACCCCATAAAAATACCTGCATGAGATTCCTTCATCCAGATATGACATGATAGGGCATCTAAACTTTTTTTTAGTTTTGAGACTTTTGCAATTAGTGTCATGATAAAGGTAGTTCTTTCGGATTCATCGCATCAGTTTTTAATTCGACGTTTCGAACCAAACAAGTATGGTCCATCATCAAGAAGAGTATTAAGATATGGTCCATCATCAAAAAGAGTATTAAGATATGAGGGAAATTTGAAAAATCATCAAGTATATAAATATGAATTTTTTTTTAGTAACGAGTCGACTTATTAAAACAGTGTAATGGATACTACAAGAAATGGGTCGCACAATCTAGTTGCCACCACTGCCATCAGTAATAATGGTACTGTATGTTGTTTAAATTCGATTACGGACCCAAACAATCTTGGTATAAACATTGAGGGCACGGACATTTCAAATAATGGCAGTGTAAGTAATGATGGAAACAACGACAACGTTTGCAGACACAGTGAAAATGACGGAAACAGTAACGGTAACGTAAGCGTCCCAGATAACAGTGTAATGGATCCTACAGGAAATGGATTGCTGAATCCGGTTGCCACCACTGCCAGCAGTAATAATGGTATTGTCTGTTGTCTAAATTCGATTACGGACGCAAACAACCATGATATAAACATTGAGGGTATGGACATTTCAAATAATGGCAGCGTATGTAATGATGACAACAACGACAACGTTTGCAACCACAGTGAAAATGACAGAAACAACGATGGCAACGTAAGCATCCCAAGTAACAGTGTAATGGATACTACAGGAAATGGATCGTATAATATAGTTGCCACCACTGGAATCAGTAATATTGGTACTATTTGTTGTTTAAATTCCAAGAACAACAGTAAGGAATACGTTGAAAACAATGAAGAAATTAGTTTAACCAATATTGAAACGTTTTTCTCATCCAATAATTGCAGTGTTGGTAACGATAATAATACCCCGTACACTAATCTCGCCTCCAGATTTTCCAATATTAATAGCAACTAGGTGAAACTATGGCACACAATAGCAATAGTAACCAGCCTAGATCTATTGAACGCAAGAATTTAGTAGTCAACCTATCGAGTCAACCCATAGACGAATACACCAACACTACTAGGTTACTAGAGAGGGGTCTTAACTTTGCTATTGACCCTCGCAAAATTCTTCTCGAGGATATCCTGTGTATCATTGAAAATGGAATTAAAAACCTCTCAGATAATGTTAAAGAAGAAATCAGAAAAGATTCCTCAGTAATTCTCCGTAGAGTGAAACCACCAAAAATCAATATCACCAAAGAAGAGTTTTTGGATTTAAAATCCCTCAACAATAATAGGAATTTATTAGTGTTAAAAGAAGACAAAGGTGGGGTTGTTGTCATTATGAACAAGGATAATTATATTGGGAAAATGCTAGACCATATGTATAATAGTGGGAGTTATAAGAAAATTAATAAAAATCTCCTAAAAAAGATTGCAAGGGAAGTCTCTAATGCCATTAAGTTAAGCAATATAAATGAAGTTGATAAAAAGAAAGTTCTTGTTAGTTTCCCTTCCACCCCAAGGATCTACAGGCTTCCCAAAATTCATAAAGAAGGAGCCCCTCTTAGACCTATTGTCAACACAATACATAGTCCTACTTATCAACTTGCAAAATATCTGGCTCATAAACTCAAAACCTTAGTCCGCAATACTATCTATTTTATTAAAGACTCCACATTCTTTGTAAACAAGATCAAAGATATCAATTTGGAAAAGGATGACATCCTCGTTAGTTTTGATGTTGTTTCTCTCTTTACTAATATTCCCATTGATGGAGATATGGAGGTCATCAAGAGAGTCACTGACCAAGGTACTGCCGAGTTAGTTGAAATTTGTTTGAAATCCACATTCTTTAGTTTCCAATGTCACATATATGAACAAACATGTGGGCTTTTTATGGGATCCCCTCCTATCATAACTAATTTATTCATGGAGGATTTGGAAAGCAAAGCCCTTATTTCCTCACCCTTTCAACCCAAATACTGGAATAGGTTTGTCGATGATACTTTTGTTATTTGGCCCCATGGTTATGACAAATTAAATGAATTTGTGAATCACCTCAATAAACAATCCAGTCACATCAAATTCACTATGGAGGTTGAAGATAAAGGCAGCCTTCCTTTTCTAGATGTCAAGGTCACAAAAAGACTCGATGGATCTTTAGCCCACCAATTTTATAGGAAGAAAACTCACACTGAACAATACCTTCATGTTGAATCCCATCGTCACCTTGCCCAAAAATTAGGGGTTCTCAACACCCTAGCTACTAGGGCCTTCAGAATCTCTGATGATGAACACCTTGATGAAGATAAAAACCACCTCCTCAAGATTTTCAAGGATAATGTCTATAAAAAACATCAGGTTTTTAGAGCCTTTCTGAATGCCTCTAAAAGACCTAGAAATAAGGTACAAACAAATAATGACGTGTCCAAAGTTTTCTTACCATACATACAAGGGACAACAGACAAGCTTGCTAGGATTTTGAAGAGGAAAAATGTTGAGGCAACTTTCAAACGCATAAAAACTATTAGGAATTCCCTTAGGTCGATCAAAGACCCTATTGATCCCATTGAACAGAAGGGTGTCTATATGATCTCATGCTCGTGTGGTAAACAATACATAGGAGAAACAGGTCGTTCATTTACAATTAGAATTCAAGAACATGTTGTTGATATGAAGCACAATCAGACTTGCCCCTTAGCTTTGGAAGAACATTCAGACAAAACAAAACATCATATTTGTATTGAAGGGGCCAAAATTCTTGCCAAGGTAGATCACTATCATAATAGGAAATTTAGGGAAGCCATCGAAAATGAAAAAAAAATTAACAATCTAAACAGAGATGATGGTTGGAAGATTAGTCCAAATTGGATCCCAACACTAATCAGAAGGACAAATTAGAGAAATCAATTAGTAATAAACTGATTAGTAATATTTTTAGGTCTTATATATTTTTAATAAGTCGACTCTTTACTAAAAAACTTTTCATATTTATACACTTGATGATTTTTCAGATTTCCCTCATATCTTAATACTCTTTTTGATGATGGACCACATTTGTTTGGTTTGAAACATCGAATTAAAAATTGATGCGATGAATCCGAAAGAACTACCTTATCTCATCTAACCTTGTTTTTATTCAATTTATTTTTAAAGTCCACCACCATCTTTGAAATGAGGCTGGAAACCACCTCAATGGGAATATTCTGGTTCTAGAAAATAGCTTGATTTATAGCCCACCAAATAAAATATACAAACAGACCTGGAGCTGATCCACAAACCTGTGAACTTTGTGATTTCTTCCACTCGAACAACCATTCCTCCGACGTGCTTACTAACAACTAGAAATTTTGTTTTAAGCTATCACAAACTAAGATCCCTACCTTGTGTGCTTACTAGCAATCCACGAACATGTGTGCATTGGTTTCTTCTTCTGTGTTGTATAGGGCACATCTGCTTGGTCCCATCCAGCCTCTCTATAAACCCTTTTCCCAAGTGAGCATATTTTTACTCAAGGTCAACCAATATACTATGGTAACTTTGACAAGGGCATTAAATTTCCATACTTATGACCACCACCAACATACAATATCCTGAAAGGTTGCTTCTACCAATGTGAGGTAACCCAACTTTATCGTATAGGTCTCATTTATGGAGTTCTTAGCCCATGCCAAAGAGTCATTATTATATTCGGTTAAAGAGATGAAATATGATTTTAGCATGCCCACAAAATCTTCCCATTTTGTGGCTTTTTCCCCTTCTAGTATCAGATCACACTGTGTTTTCCATTGGTTTCGCCCCACTTCGTCACTAGATTCTTGTTTTGCATCCCAAATGGAGAATATTCCTAAATTATGGATATTTGTAAGTAGATAAAAAAAAAACGTGTAAGAGTTGTTTTCCCCTTTCTAAGGGTCTTCTCCTAAACAGACACTTTTGTCATTTCCAATTTTCCATGATAACCAATTTCCAATCAATGGGAAGCAATCCACCATTTCCTTCCATCCAATAGAAGCATTCACCACCGATTTTTTCGGGTCCCCGAACCAATCTACAATTGATCTTCCCAAGTAGTAT
Source organism: Picea sitchensis (assembly GCA_010110895.2). Classification (NCBI taxonomy): domain Eukaryota; kingdom Viridiplantae; phylum Streptophyta; class Pinopsida; order Pinales; family Pinaceae; genus Picea; species Picea sitchensis. The sequence continues at coordinate 91,579 of SNQJ01S0015515.1, forward strand.
TTCTTTGCCATCACCCTACCCCATAACAATGAGTTGTGTGCTAGTCTTTAAAGACTCTTAGCTATCAGCGCCTTTGTGAACCAAAATATGTTTTTTACACCCCAGCATCCACATCTTTTTGCCATTTATATGCACGCCCACTTCATTAAAGGGATGCCTCTTGACACCTTTTTGCTTGAACATAAAAACAGGAAGACTATTTTTCTGATCTTTGGATTCATTTTGGGATTTTTAAAATAAAATCCCAATAAACAGGAATGTTTCTTAAAACAAATTTGATTAGCACCAGCCTCCCACCTCTTGAGAGAGTTTTGAAAGACCAATTTGACACCCTCGCTTGGATATTTCTTGGCAACTAGAGCTAGTTCTCATTCCTACATCCACTGGTTTTAATTTGAAACCCAAGTATTCGGTTCCCTCCTCAATACACTTAATTTTGAAAGGAAAAATAACCTCTACTTGAGCCTTTATTGTGTTCTCAAGAGAGCAGGTAAGGATAGTCTACTTGTCCATATTTACTTGCACACCCGTGGTTGTGCTAAATAGATCATTGATAGATTTTAGCATTTGTATCTCCGGCAAGTTTCCTGCACCAAACATCATTATGTCATCAACAAAGAGTAAATGAGTTATAAAAACTTCCAGAGCCATTTTTGGTCCTTTGAGAAGACGGTTTCTTTTTTCTTTGTCAATGAGCTTGTTGAGACCCTCTTCTAGTATTAGAAAAATAAAAGGGGAGAGTGGGCATCCCTGACAGAGACTCATGGACGAGTTAAAAGAAGTAGAGGGAGATATGTTTGTTAGTACTACAAAAGACGTAGATTCCACATAGCTCATGATCCAATTAACCATGGGTAAATGCATACCCATATGAATCAAGGACATTCTTAGGAAGGTCCAGTTTTCTTTGTCATAAACCATGGATAATTCAATATTTACCACAAAATAAGGGAGGTTATTTGATTTTATGGTGTGAAAATCTTCTTGGGCTAAAGAGATAGCATCATGTATCTATGTTTTGAACAATAAACCAAATTTTTCCTCATAGATGATAGCATTTAGGATTGGTTTGAGTCGTTTCACCATTATTTTTGTGATGAGTTTGTAGATCAATATACAAGAGGAGATGGGTCTAAAATATTCAAAAGAGATCTTTTTTGGGCGATATCAATGCCAGAAAGGTCTTATTAAGGGAGTTATGGACTTTACTTACTGATTGGGATTCCTAAAATTACCTTATGTAGGTCTTATTTAAGGATATCATAAAATCCTAGAAAGAACTCAACAGAAAAACCATTCGGGTCAAGGCTTTTACTTTCTTGAAAACCTTCCAGACTAGCAAGGATCTCTCCTTCCAATATTTTTGCTTGAAGAAACTCGTTCATTTCCTCCATGATAGATATGGGGAAGAGCTTCACCACCTCTAAAATTTCCATGATAGGGCATTCAGGGGGTGCCGAGAAAATTTTAGAGAAATAGCCGACCCCTGCCTTGGAAATTTCATGGAAGGAGGATACCAATTGTCCTTAAGAGTTTTTTATTTCAGATATTGAGTTCATATTTCTGCCAAGGTTGGAATAATTGTGAAAAAAACTTAGAATTGTTATCTCCTTCATGTAGCCAAATCATCTGACTCCTTAGTATCCATTTGGATTCTTATAGAGCCAACATCTCATTTTTTTTATTAAGGAGGCTCCCAATTTCTAGTTCCTCCTCTTTGGAGAGAGTTTCCAATGGTTTAGATATTAATAACTCTGATAATGTATCTTCAACCTCCATAAACAACTCATTATTTTTCAAATTGAAATTATTTTCCCAACTCCTAGAAATTGTATTGGCCTTCTATAGGTTTCTCGCCATCTATTGCATAAAAGAGATTCACATGACCTCCTTTAAATGAGACCACCCATCACAATATGTTTTCTATATTCACTTTTCTTCAGCGATCCCTAGTTGAATTTTAGGGGAGCATGAATTCTTTCGCAACCTTTTGAAATATTCAAATAGATAAGCATGTGGTATGAGATGCCAACAACTAGAACCGAGGATTTGATTATCCATGGGTTTGTTAACATCACTTAGGTCACTAAAAACATGTCCAACCTCTTCACAACTAGATCATCTCCTTTCCCACCATTCCTCCAAGCCTGGGATATTTTTGGAGGTTCTAAGTTTGACAACTCATGAGAGGATATCCAATGGGAAAAATATCCTTCCAACTAGTCCTTTATGGGGTTCATCCCCCAAACTTATTTCATGGATAGTGTAAAATTCATGTCCCCTCCTAGGATGACATTTTGAGACTCAAGAAAACTAGAGGAACTTAAAGAATCCTAGAACGGATTCTTGTTGGAATAGGAACCATAACTATTTATGATTCTAAAGGGAGGCCCCAAAAACCCTTCTTCAACGTCCAAAATAATTCCAGACGGGTAAATCCAAGCATTGTTGGATTTGAACTTAGGACCCCACATGGTGAGAATCTCACCAAACAAACCTAAAGCATCGCTTGCACAAAACAACCAATATCTGGGCCATGGTTTGAACACGTCCATTGCCTTGGCACCAGGGCACATTGTTTCTTCGATTAATATGATGTCTAGTTTACATTTAAAAACTAGTCTTTTGAGGGCTTGTGATTTGGGGGCACCTCCTACCCCACGGGCACTAAAATAAAAAATGATCATTTGGGGACTCAAGCTAGGGATTTACCTGCTCCAAGGGCCCTTAAAATTGTAGATTGTTTCCCTGACTTGATGTCCTTCAAGGCTTGAATATGATCCATAGATATGTGATATTTTCTACCCACCTGTGAGGAAAAAAAATTACATAGCAAGACCCCCCTCTAGAATGATCTGTTTCCATTTTCGCACTCAGGAGCACATCAGATAGTCCAATTTGATCTCATATTTACAAGAGATAGAGCCAAATAGAGAATCAAAGCAGGGGAATTTTTTTGACTTCGTGGGATCAAAGGTATGAGGAGGATTATCCATTATGGGGAATGGGGGGAGGATGAACCATTCTAGAATCCCCCGCATTTGGGTTGGAGTCGAGTGATGTTTGTTCATTATTTTTGACACGAGGGGGAAAAAGGACGAATTTGAATCTTTAACAGAAAACACATTTTTGTCTTTTTCACCTGCTGACTCCTCCTTTTTAGAAATAATTGACTTTGTGTTTAGAATGGGTCCAAGAGACTTACTAAAATCTGAGGATGACGAGATTCCACTATTGGGATTTCCATTCATGTAGTCAAAATGTTCCCTTGGGCTTCCATCTGGAGAGGAAGCCTTGCTCACCACCTTTTTTGAGGCTGCCAAGGTACCTTATGATTTATGCCTCCAGGTTTTTCTAAACGAGGGAAACTGAGCTGGGGACCTTCTACATTAGGATTTCAAATGGCCTACCTCATGGCAGCCAAAGCATCTGAAGGGGACTATCGAATATTACATGCATTGGAGCCACGTGAAACCACCATACACCAGCTCGATTTCATCAATTAACCCATCTCGCATATTCACCTTGATATATAGCCACACCCACCTTCTGTCCATTTTAGTTTCTCATTCTGGTTCACAACCCACAAATCTGCCAATTTTATTACCGATAATCTCCAAAATGGCTTCATTTCAGAATACCAAGGGGAGATTGGGTAATATATTCCAAAATTTTGAATGAAAAAAGTAATCACGGGCCAGGACGAAATTCACCGCCCATTCCTTCAAAATAAGCTCCAATGGCCCCCATTTCTAGACCCTGCTAAAAATATTTTCCAATCCTCCTTGGAATTAAATCTGAAGACCATCCATCCCCACGATAGTGTAAGAAACATGTTGGGCAGTGGAAGCAAAACAGAGAATAAAAAACTTGAGCATCTGCAAGAAATATTAAACACACATAAAACCGAGAACAACGATCACATATTTTACACAGTGATTTGTGTGGAAACCCAATGCGGGAAAAAACCATGGGAAATGATATTCGATATTCTTATTATTCAAGTAAGATTTACAATATCCAATCTCAGGAATACAACCATCCTCTCCTCACACACACTCTGCTCTCTACACACTCACTACACATTGCACTCTCACCTCTATGGGTATGCTCGTATATATAGTATCTCTCAAATAGTTAGACTAATTAATTATAATTAGATCCACCAGTTATACAATATTTTCACAAAAGAGTACATGCATGCTCACTCCTAATATATTTGCATTCAAGTGCATGTGACCGCATGGGAAATTCGTTGTCATGTTTCCAACAATATCCACCTTGACAACAATTTACCTGATATATCATGCCCTTAAGTAATTCATCACCTTTCCTGCAAGCCAAGAGAATCTAAACACCATCACAGCTCTACAACTTCTCTAACAGTACTGTTACGTGAACCTTCCTTCACGATTCGCACCAGTATAGACCATTTTTCCTCCATCAGTAACTTGTCTAATAAACCGATGCACTTGTTCAAATCTCACGAATCATAACCACAGACCAAATCACTGCAAACACTATAGGTGATACTTGTGCTTATGTGTTTGAAGCACCCATTTCCATGATCTTCACCTGGTTTTTCCATGTGTCTACTGACAACACCAACTGCATGTGAAATGTTGACCATTTCCCATCACAATCATCAAACTTCCTACCAGCATATAATACTCGAGACATATAACCCTTTTATTCTTCATAAGTTAGGACATAAACATGAAGAAAACTTACAATGGAAAGCCAAAGGGATTTTATTGGCTTCACATTATTCATACCGAATTTCCTCAGTATCTTCACCACATACTTCTATTGTGATAACCAAGATTACCATCCTTCCTGTCTCTATGTATTTCCATGCCCAAGATTTATTTTGTTTCTCCTAGATCCTTCATAACAACGTCCTAACCAAATGAGCCAACATGTTGATCTCAACCATGCTTGTGCTTGCAACAAGAATAACATATAACACCAAGATAATGAATATACCATAAACACAATGGTTATACTCACTTCTTGTAAAATGTGTCTCACCATGAAGGAATCAAACATCTTGTACCATTTTCCTGGCATGCGTCAATCCATACAATGATTTTTGAGTTTGCAAACAAATATTTTGTTGTGATTTTAAACTAATTGTTTTGGTTGTTCCATATAGATCCCCTTATCCAAAAAACTGCATGTAAAACAGTTATAACATATAGTTGTACTATCACAAGCAGTGCTAACACAACATGATTAGAAACAATTTTTTAACAACTGGTGAGAAACTTTCTGCTACCTTTCTGCTACCAGCCATGATTTGAACCTTTCATCTTTTACTATGTTTGATTTTATAAAAGGATATTCATCAAACACTACATATCTGTCCATGATAATTCAGTGGGTAGTAGGATCCCACAATATGCATCCTTTAATATCATCATCATATCAAAGATCTACATGTTTTATATGGGTCCTACTTAGAGTGTTGATAAAAAACATAAGCATCACAACCAAATAACTTCACATTTGAGTAATTACCAGATGACCTGTTCATACCTCTTCCTGAATCTTCATGTCTTTTGAAACTGATGATGATCGAGTTACCAGATAGCTCAACCGATTTTGTCCACAACTATTGTTGCAACTTGACATTACTGAAAATGCCTATTCGATCTCATCTTCCTTGCAATACTTTCCAAATTCCATGGATATGAACCTACCTTCATCATATATTCTCAAACACTTGATTGACTTGCCAACACATCAGTGTTTCTACAAACCCACCTTTATAACCTGGACACACTGCTCCACCTCAAACTTTTCATTCAAACAACCTTGACCAAATCCAACCAAGCCAGCCAAGTAAGCCTTCACCGCTTTCCTCCAGGCCCATTTACAGTGAATTTCACAAAGCCTTTTATAGGCCACATTAAATGTAATCCATGGAAACAATACCATGGGATACCCAAAAAACATGGACCCGAAAAACCACCTGATTTGACCTAAAAAACCAGATTTAACTCATTAACTATTTCATTGAGTCAAGGTTAACCCAACATACATGCCTCCCCCCCACATATTCAATATACCTAAATCTACGTCTGGACTTTTCATAGATGACCTTATAATCCAAGGGTATGCATGCCTATCTAGGTCTTATAGACATATCCCATTTACATGCAATCAATAATCTTTATAACTCCAAAGTAAACACATTTTTATTTTTTTTCACGGTGACTCAACCATCACCACCCTGCACATTCTATGTGAACACAGGTGGTGAGACACAACAGACAAACAAAACCTCATCAACCATACATGTAGTTGAATTTTCTTCTTTTGTGGATTCTTTTTTGGATGTTTGTTGTCTTTTCCAACAATCCTTCTTGAGATGCCCATATTTTCCACAGAACCAACATTTTCCCTTACCCTTATTGTCTTTTGACTTAGACCTAGTTGTACCTTTATGATCTTTCCCTCATTCTGTAGACCTACCTTTGACCACAATTGCTTCTATTGTTGATGTTTCCTTATTGGACCTTCTCCTCATTTCCTCATACAACAGAGCTCCCACAACAGTTTCATAATCAATGAGATATGTTGAGATAAACCACATAGCTGTGACTATTCGACAACACAGGTATTCCAACAAAGGACGAACACCTTCAGTAACCACTCACATAACCAAATCAAAGATCAACATACCGATGTTTTTACGTGGTAAAACTCCTACGGGGAAACATCCACGACCCCAACCAACGCGGCCACTTGGAGCAGTTTATTAATGCAAAGAAAAATATTACAGAGAGATTTTACAAGAGAGTTTCTC
>SNQJ01S0015516.1:0-11366 GCA_010110895.2 Picea sitchensis
ATATGATGGAATTTTTCTACTAATGATAGAAGAAGCATAGGTTGTCATTTACTCACCTAGGAGGCTCACTAGATAGAGGAGGGATTATACCTATGTTTATACTATAATATACACAATTGCGTAAATAATTTTTTTTTACCATAATAACAAGTGATTCATACACAATATGAATTCTTTCAAAGCTATCCATGATGTTTTCTCTCAAAATATCTTATGGTGTATCTGTTGGAACACACACAATTTTGAACTTTTGAGCTTTATATTTGTCACCTCTTAGGAATAAAATATTACCCAAAGAAAGAAATTTTTTGGAAAATGGCCTTTTAATTTTAAATCAAATTCATTTCTTGTTATTTAATATTAAAGCATGTGCAATATCTATCATCGATGGGTTTATTTAATTTGATCGAGTGACCCTAACAATCTCCAAAGTTCCAGAGCCGCCTGATTTTTAAAGGGTAAATCTCTAACGGTCGCTTCGGAGCTCTATGCTTCGAATGTTCCAACAAGTCTAAATAGTAGAATCCCCAAAGCTTCAAAAACTGAAAGTAACAGCTCGCGATAAATCCTAAAGAACTCACGAACACAAGTCATAAGACATGGGTCTTTGAAATCTTTCATGAGCTGACACATGGCACTTATTTTTGAAATTTTTGTTGGATGATTCACATGCTCTCGAGTGACACGTGGCACCTCTCTTTTATAGGCACGTCATCCAGAATGACGTCATCTCTGCCACGTCACTCTGGGAGATGGCCCTTCGGGATTTTAACATAGAGTGAGTCCACAAATCACCGAAGTTTCAAAATGTCGATGTATTGGACCTTTCAAATGAGTAAAAAGGAGTTAATAAAACATTTAATATCAAAAGTTAATCGCGATTAAGATTTAATTAATTACTTCGCAGTTTTGGATTTAGAGAAATTTCCTTTCTGCTATATTCAAAACCCCTAAAGTCTGAACTTTCGAAACATTTGAAGTTAATACAACTTTTTAAAAACAATTATTTAAGATTTAAAGACGATTGTCATAGATTAACTCCTCTGCGGGTTTGGGGTTCGATAAGTTTCCACCTTGTCACACCCAAAGCTCCCAAACTGAACCATCGAAGTATTGATGGCATTTATGGTCGATTAAGGGTAATGGTTTCAATCAAATATTCTAGATTTCCAGGTAGTCAATTCCATTAAGGTTAATAAATTCCTCATTGGTTAGGCTATATAAAGATTGATAAGAAATTTTTTGAATTAAAGAACTTCAATTTGAAAATCATTTCCACCACTCGCAATTAGTATTTCTATCTAGTAAAGAACTCACAGACTTCTCCTATAAGAGGTAAGCTCACTCTCTTTCCTCGAGGTTTATAGTTTTGTGAAAAATGGAAAAACATCTTGATGCAGTGGGTGAGGATTTAAACCCGAATGCATATGTTCTATCAGACACTACTCCACGATTCACAGAAGGCAGTAATTGAGGTCCTGAAACATGAAATCATCAACTGTCCAGAAGAGTTTGTCGAGGAGGACGACCACTCTTATACATTTAACACATTTGGACTTGTACAAGATAGAAGCATGACTGAGAATCATGCCTTACAACGATATGATAAGCTGGGACTTGGAACACATTGACATCCATACCAAGAGCATCATCAACCATGAGAAAGTTGTCATGGGATATTTCAGAACAGAACACCTACAAGTGATGTACAAACTCTCCCCTACTCCTAAATACACTTACAATGCCGCATTCCTTATAGAGTTTGAGATAAAATATTTCATCCAATACGCTAGGAGTGGTCATGATATATTCAAGACATGGTGGGGACATCTGTATAAATTCAGAACCGACCCTCATGGTACGTACGCCACAATGTATTTGGACGCTCATATTTTGCATGTAGCCATGATGCTCTATCGCCTGCTCAAAAAGAAGATCTCTACACATATCAGTGGAGTGGGTAGCCATCATGAACGAGGTAGCCGAGGGTTACACTTTCAATTGGGCCAAAATGTTGTCGAATAATTTGGCCAAGGAAATTGTTGATTATAATACATCGAAATCAAAAGGGAAACCTGCTCCTTTTCACATGTAAGTGAATGTAGAAAGGCTAAGAGATTGTAGTTATGTTGTTGACATAAGTAAAAGTGGCACAAATGTAAATCTAATATTGAAAAATGATAAAAAGTTAATAGTGAAGTAAATTTGTAATTTCAATTAACTTTGTTAATCATTTGAATGTGACAATTATATGGTCACACAATAATTTCTTAATCATATTAAGTAAATGTTAAAAAGTAAACAGGTTAAATACATAGAAAAGTGATTCGTAGAAAGTTTTTATGACCCATTTTCGTTCTTAAAAACTATCTAGTATTTTATACTTCAAAACTTAAAAAAAAATTAATAAAACATATTTCAATTAATATCTAACTTTTTCATCCAAAGGGGTTGGATCCAATGGTGGAAAGCGAGGAGTTTTTCATTGTTGGGCAAGGTTCAATTCTCGTGACGGCTTTACCTGGAGCCATGGGGACACCTTGAGGTAGTGGTGGAACATGTGGTTGCACCCAGAGATACTATATTAAATGGTATCGTGACATGTGCACACATAAGTGGATCAAATACCACCCCCATGTCCTTCAAATTTTTAGTCCCTGAGGTGTAGGGGACAGTTGGTGACGGAGTGTGTTGTTAAGCCACTCTGTATTGTTAAAGTCACCGTCTCAAAACCTGCGGGGACAAAAACTCCAACCATGTTAAGGGTTGGTGTGGCTCAATATGGGTACGATCCCCGGGTGATTTTGACGGCTTAAATGCCCCTGAGTCGTGGTTTTTGAAGAAACAAGTTAATCGTGATGCCAACAGGTACAAACACATTAACAAAAAAAAACAATATCTAACTTTTTCAAACTAATGATTTTAACACAATTTAATTATATTTTTATTAAACACACTTCTTTTCTCAGTGTGACTTAAGAGATCAGATGGTCTCCCATACTCACCTTAAAAAAAAAACAATTGTTGGTCCATACCCACCTTAAAAAAAAAACAATTGTTGGTCCGAACCCCCAACTCTCTGGATCGCTGACATGCGTCCAATCCGAAATCTACGGCTATGCTTCCTTCGGGAAATCGCGGATCGTGATTTCTTCCTATGAGGGTTCTATGATTCCGGAGACTCCGATTCTCCGATGAGTCGAGTCCTGATGACTCTCAAGCTCCTCCCCTGCACGTTAAGGTTTAACCCGTGTGAAACTCTTCCGAGATCTAACGACTGGCGGGATTTCGCTAATCTCCCCTGCGAATCCTGACCGTCGACTCCTCCTCCTTGATGTTTTCTTAAAAACGACTAAGTGCTTCTGCCGAGACTTGTTCTCCAAACCTGCGCTTGCAGCTCCTGCTCGAAACCTTCCTCGACACGAACCTTCTACATTCCCTTTCAATTCTATCGCAAGGGTTCTATCCCTCTTGAGCTTATTCGCTCTGACTCCTTCAGAGGAATGTATGTGCATTCCTTGCGCTCGACGTTCAACAACTTCTCAAGTGTTGAATCCTTCAGACTCTACGCACCTCCTGCAGTAGAAGTCTTTTATCTCCTTTACTCAGGCTAACAACTGAGACTTCCTCTCCAGCCTGTGCCTTCCTTGCATGGCTTCGGTGCCAAATTTTCACTTCTGAGAGCTTAGAACAAAAGTTACCTCTATCTGAACCCTGCAGTCACACACCCCTTGTGGACAAATTCCACTGCACTCCTTGTAGGAATCTCTTTGCTCAGAATAGAGAAACAATTGAAACTAATTTCTTGCTCTCACAGATTTCAATTCAACTATGAAATGACATACACAGCATATCAAAGTGAGTGTATGAAAAAAAGAAAACATCCATGAGCATAATATCAACACACAGAGAAATAACTCAAAACCATGAAATTGAATCAAAGTCTTCTTCTATTAATTCAATATCTGTACATGGGTGTTCTTCACAAATTTCTCTACTTGCTCCTCTCTTCTGAATGCTCCTAAATAATGTTACAATGTACAAAGGAGGGTGTCTATATTCGTTTTCCCTCTCGAACTCTAAACTTTCTATTCTGGAATTAAAATCCTATCTACCTGCATTAACTAAAGTAAATGCCTCCTATCTACTTCAGACAAGAGCGTAAGGATCGAGGTCTGATACAATACAACATGCACTCCTTCATAAATGTTTCATTGAAGGATATAGCGCTTCATCTTTAATGAAAATTCAAAAAGTTATCAAGCTTATATGTCATGTGTTTAAAAACACATGCGTTGGCTCCACGCTTGCTTTGATAGTTGCGATGCTCTTGCATCATACTCCTCGGCTTGAAAACTTTCATGGGATCCTGTCCATGAGCTCCTGCACGGTCTGTCCATGCCTCTGAATCACTTCTTCTGTCTCCTAGCTGGCATCTTTTACTGGGTGATTCCTCCATTTGACCAGGTACTCATAGTATTCTTTCTTCCTGGTCTTTTTACCTACTCGCTTGTCCAGTATGCATTCCATCTGCGACTTTTCTGCTACTGGCAACTGTTTCATCCACTGGATTACTGGTTCCTCAGTTCCAGTCTCTACTTCCTCAACCTTATAGGGATATAAGTCCGAAACATTAAATATCAGAGATAGTCCGATGCCATCCGACAACTCGATCTCATAAGCATTTTCTCTGAACTTCTTCAGGACTCTGCATGGTCCAATTTTCTTCATTTTCAGCTTGTTGTATGTTCCCCTTGGAAACCTTTCCTTCCTCAGATGTGCCAGAACTAGATCACCAACTTCAAATTGAAGTTGTCTCCGATGCTGATCCACTCTACGCTTATACTCTTGATTTGAATCTTGCAGTCGCTGCTTCACCCTGCTGTGAAGTTCCCTCATCGCCTCAACAAATTCTTCAGTGCTTATGCTGCTAGTAGCAGTTTGTTCTGAATCTCGCAGTTCAGATACTCCTCTCGGCTACATCCCATATACAACCTGAAATGGAATCTTGCCTGTAGTCTGATTTATTGAATCATTGTACGCAAACTCTGCCTGCGGCAATACATTGTCCCAGCTGCTATGGTGTTCTGTCACCAGGCTCCTTAATAAATCTCCCAAGCTTCTATTGACCACTTCCGTTTGCCCATCCGTCTGAGGATGATAAGCTGAAATAAATGCCAATTTAGTTCCTAGCTTCTTCCATAAGGTCCTCCAAAAATGTTCTATGAATTTGGTATCCCTGTCCGATACAATGCTTCTTGGTAATCCATGGAGTCGAATGATCTCCTTGAAAAACAAGTTCGCGATGTGAGTCGCATCGCTGGTCTTCTGGCATGGAATGAAATGTGCCATCTTTGAAAACCTGTCCACCACCGCAAAGATGAAATCAACCCCTCTCTGCATCCTTGGCAGTCCTAATACAAAATCCATGCTTATTGCCTCCCATGGTCTCTCGGGTATGGGCAATGGTTGATAAAAACCTGCATTCTGCTTTCTCCCTTTTGAATGCTGACAAATTCTGCATCTGTCAACAAATATTTTAACATCTTCTCGCATGCCCGGCCAAAAATATGACTCGCTTAGCTTCAAAAAGGTCTTGGCATGGCCAAAATGCCCTGCTAATCCTCCACTGTGCTTCTCCTTTAGCAGGTTCTCCCTCATGGAGCAATTCGGAATGCACAGTTGATTGCCTTTGAACAACAATCCCTCCTGGATCATATAGTTTATCCAAGAACTCCGATTCCTGAGAACTGGATTCTCAGCTGCTTCATATGCTTCTCCGAAATCTGTATCTCCTACATACATTTCCCTGAGATTTTCAAAGCCCAACATTTTGACTCGAAACTCCTACAGCAACAAACATTTCCTGCTCAAAGCATCAACCACTTTGTTAGCAGTACCTGAAATGTGTTTAATCACAAATGTGAAATTCTGCATATACTCAACCCATTTTGCATGCTTCTGATTCAACTTTTCTTGTTGAATTACAAACTGTAATGCATGATTATCACTGTACAATACAAACTCCTTTGGGATCAAGTAATGCCTCCACTTTTTCAACGCTTGTATGATAGCATAAAATTCCTTATCATACATGGAGTACTTCAGTTTTGCTTCATCCAACTTCTCGCTGAAATATGCAATTGGTCTGTCCTCTTGGCTCAAGACCGCTCCTATGGCAAAGCCACTTGCATCACATTTCACCTGAAATGTTTTCTGAAAATCTGGCAACACCAACACTGGTTGCTCTGTGATCTTTCGCTTCAACAAATTGAAGCTCTTCTCTACCTCTGCTATCCAATGAAAAGTCTTATGCCGCTTCTTCATTGTGTCCATCATTGCTGCGCTAATTCCACTGAAATTCCTAATGAACTTTCAGTAGAAACTAGCCAAACCATGGAAACTTCTCACCTCGAAAATATTTCTCGGTGATGGCCAATTTTTAATCACTTCCACCTTATTTGGATCCATTTTCAATTCATTCATCGAGATAACAAAACCTAAATAAATGAGCTCTGTCTTCATAAATGAGGACTTCTTCATGTTGATCAACAACTTCTCCTGTTGTAGTTTCCTCATCACAATGGCCAAATGCCTCAAATGTTCAGCCTTTGTCTTGCTGAAAATCAATATATCATCCAGATATACGACGACAAACTTTTCGATGAATTCCCTCAGGACTTCATTCATCAGCCTCATGAATGTGCTCGACGCATTTGTCAAGCCAAATGGCATGACCATCCATTCGTACAAACCTTCCTTTGTCTTGAACGTTGTCTTCCATTCATCACATTCCCTCATGCGAATCTGATGATATCCGCTCTTCAGATCAATCTTTGAAAAATAATTTGCCCCACTCAGGCAATCCATCAGATCATCCATTCTCGACAGTGGAAATCTATACCTGATGGTAATTTTTTTTATCACTCTAGAGTTGGTACACATTCTCCAGCCTCCATCTTTCTTTGGACTAAGCACGGTTGGAACAACGCACAGACTCAGACTTTCTCTAAACAATCACTTGTCCAACAACTCTTGGACCTGCTTTTTGACCTCCTCATTTTCTTGTGGTGTCAATCGGTACGCAACCTTGTTCGGTAAACTGGCTCCTTTTATGAGATCAATATGATGACTCACACTCCTCATCGGTGGCAACGAATGAGGAAATTTGTCCACGATGATGTCAGCGAACTCTCCCAGCAGTTCCTGAATCTCATCTGGTAAATCATCCACTCTTGTGTTAGTCAGAACAATCATCGGCTTTCTGACAACAAAGAATTGTGGATCTTCCTTCTTCTCCATCTCTGTAAGAAGCTCCTTCCCACTCATGAGAAGTATGGTACTGTTTACTTCTGGCTTTACCTTCTTATCCTTTATCAGAAGTAACCTATGTGTTCTCCCATTTTTTTCCAGGGTATATGTGTTCATTCTCCCATCATGAACCACATTTCTGTCATATTGCCATGGTCTACCGAGCAATAAATGACATACATCCATGGGAATAACATCACACAAAATCTTATCATTATACCCACCTATTTTGAATTCAACTAAACATTGTTTCGTAACACTCACCTGATGTCCTTTCTGTAGCCATGATACTTTGTATGGACTCGGGTGATCAGTTGTCTCCAGCTCTAGTTTCTCCACAATCTCGTCTGAAACAAGATTGTCTGTGCTTCCGCTGTCCACAATGACCTTGCACTTTCGGTCCTTGGTCTTGCATGTGGTTCTGAAAAGTTTGGTCCTATGAGCTGTATCCTCCACCTCCTTCTCAGGTGTTAAGAGAACTTTGTGCACCGTCAATGACCTTCCACTTCCTGTGTCTTCATTCTCAGCATCACGCCTCTGCGCCTCTGTGATGTGAGTTTCTCCAATGTCCTTCTTTTTCTCTGGACACTCGAATGACTTGTGCCCATTCTTCCCACACGTAAAACATGTGATCACTCCACCTCTTCCTTTGCCTCGACCTCTAGTACGAGGAAGAGTGTTTGCATCAGCATAATCTCCTCGCTGATCATTTTGTTGTCCTCTCTGCTCAACATACGGCTTCCTCTGTGAGGTTCCGCCTCTCTCAACCTTACCTTGAGGTTTCTTCCATTCCTCCTTGGGCTTCTGATATTTCTTCCGGGCAACTGTCTTGCCTCTGGGCTGACTCCTGCCTCGCCCTCACTGACCTTGCTTTCGGCTCAGCTTTTCTTCAGTTTTCAGAGCCATCTCGTAAGCATCCTCAACTGTTCGGATGGTTTCCATACTTAATTCATCCTAAATTTCATACCTCAGGCCATTCATATACCTGGCAACCTTCTCATCATTGCTCTCCTGATGACCTACTCTGATGTTCAGTCAATAGAACTCTTCAGTATACTCTTTTACTGTCATCAACTTCTGCCTCAAGTTATGCATTCTCCTGAACAGAGTGATTTGATAGTCCCTTGGGATGAATTTTGCCTTCATCTTTGCAATCATTTGATCCCAGCTTTTGATCTTTTGTTTGTCTTTGGAACGTCTATCTTCCTGAAGCTCGTCCCACCATAATGCTGCATGTCCCTTCAGCTTTGTGAGAGCATGCCTTACCTTTTTATCCTCTTCGATGTCTTCATAATTGAAGTAGGTGTTAAGAGCTCTAATATAGTCCAGTAGCTCTTCTGCATCCAGATTTCCTTCATAGACTGGAATGTCCATTTTGGTCTTTGAACTCATTCTGGCAATGGATTTGATTAACCGCTCATTTGCTGCATCCTCGGCTGCAACTTCTCCTTGTTGTTTAGCTTCAGCTTCACCTTCAGAGTCGCTCATATCTCCAGCATTGGCTGTGCATCTATGCGCTGCTTCCATATCTTCCAGCCTTGCTCGAAGATCTCGTATCTGCCTCTCCATCTCTGGATTCCCTGTCGGCCTACCTCTTCTCCTCACCTCCCTGTCTTCTGGGTCAGGCGATTGTCTCTCCCTTCTGGGAGGCATGGTGAATTCCTCCTTTTCTCCCTCTGTCTGAAGTATACAAACAGAGACTCGCTCTGATACCACTTGATGCAGCACGCACCACCCGCGCGTCCTGCTTCCACCAGGACCTTCCCCTTGACTGGCTCGAAGAGCTAAAATGCCCTTTCACTCCCTCGTCGGAAGTTTTCTTCACCCACAGAATACTCCTGGTGATCTCCCTTCTTCAAATCGAGAAATCGGACCTCGCGATATCGCAAGTCCTGGACTCCCGGAATCGGGTCTGACCAATCCCCGAATCCCGATAATCCCTCCTTCATGGTTTTCTGGCTTCTTATCGGGAATTTACCCGTCGGGAAATCAGTATATACGAGGCCACGAATCCCTCACCTCGCGGATACCCGATTCCCGATCTGCGATGCCACTTGTCCCCCTTTTACTTCGCTCTGGGACCCACACGCTAACCAACGGTTATGGAGATATCGCCTCTCGCGACTTCGCAAACTTTGGCGTGAATCTTTGCGATCCCAACATGTGAACCTCCGAGTTCACGATATGCCGATGCCACTTGGTGCTTACTCCCTGCGAGAGTTTACCTACTGACACTTGTCCTCCTCTTCGCCCTTACCTCCGTCGGGAAATCGCGTATCGGGATATCACGATTCCCGTGGTTGTGAGTCTCTCGTCACCGAGAACTCCGAAACGCTGAATCCCGATGCACGTGCGGGTGCTCTCATCCACGTCACCCTCTCCACGTCACACTATCGGGTATCGCGTGATCACGATTTCAACTCCAACATTTCCTTGGCATGGGAATATCCCGAATGCCAAACCCTCGACTCTTCGGATCGCTGACACGCGTCCAATCCGAAATCTACGGCTATTCTTCCTTCAGGAAATCGCGGATCGCGATTTCTTCCTATGAGGGTTCTATGATTCCGGAGACTCCGATTCTCCGATGAGTCGAGTCCTGATGACTCTCGAGCTCCTCCCCTGCACATTAAGGTTTAACCCGTGCGCAACTCTTCTGAGATCTGACGGCTGGCGGGATTTCGCTAATCTCCCCTACGAATCCTGATCGTCGACTCCTCCTCCTTGATGTTTTCTTAAAAACGACTAAGTGCTTCTGCCGAGACTTGTTCTCCAAACCTGCGCTTGCAGCTCCTGCTCGAAACCTTCCTCGACACGAACCTTCTACGTTCCCTTTCAATGCTATCACAAGGGTTCTATCCCTCTTGATCTTATTCTCTCTGACTCCTTCAGAGGAATGTATGCGCACTCCTTGCGCTCGGCGTTCAACAATTTCTCAAGTGTTGAATCCTTCAGACTCTACGCACCTCCTGCAACAACAGTCTTTTATCTCCTTTACTCAGGCTAACAACTGCGACTTCCTCTTCGGCCCGTGCCTTCCTTACATGGCTCCGGTGCCAAATTTGCACTTCTAAGAGCTTAGAACAAAAGTTACCTCTATCTGAACGCTGCAGTCACGCACCCCTTGCAGACAAATTCCACTGCACTCCTTGCAGTAATCTCTTTGCTCAGAATAGAGAAACAATTGAAACTAATTTCTTGCTCTCACAGATTTCAATTCAACTATGAAACCACATACAAAACATATCAAAGTGAGTGTATGATAGAAAGCAAACATCCATGAGCATAATATCAACACACAGAGAAATAACTCAAAACCATGAAATTGAATCAAAGTCTTCTTCTATTAATTCAATATTTGTACATGGGTGTTCTTCACAAATTTCTCTATTTGCTCCTCTCTTCTGAATGCTCCTGAATAATGTTACAATGTACAAAGGAGGGTGTCTATATCTATTTTCCCTCTCGAACCCTAAACTGTCTATTCTGGAATTAAAATCCTATCTACCTGCATTAACTAAAGTAAATGCCTCCTATCTACTTCAGACAAGAGTGTAACGCTCGAGGTCTGATACAATACAACAGGCGCTCCTTCATTAATGTTTCATTGAAGGATATGGCGCTTCATCTTTAATGAAAATTCAAAAAATTATCAAGCTTATATGTCATGTGTTTAAAAACACATGTGCTGGCTCCACGCTTGCTTTGATAGTCGCGATGCTCCTGCATCACTTAATTCTAATTAATTGCATTGTTTTGCTTGTAAAATTAATATGCATTTCAATCTATTGGATTTCAATTTGTAAAATCAATATGCATTTCAATTTATTGGATTTTAATTTGTAAAATCAATATGCATTTCAAGATATTGGATTTAAATTTTTTTATTATTAAAAGCTAAAGTATGATTTCTTAAATTATAATTGTTTTGGTAAGTGTTTTAAAGTTAGTATACACATAACTTGCAAATAAAATTCCAATATTTTATTAATTAAAGTTCAATAATGTTATTTCATGGGGTTTTTTAAGAAAATAAGTTACAAAGAGTTTCTAAA